>CM069857.1:8630470-8665470 GCA_036172795.1 Pelodytes ibericus
ACACACACACACACACAGTCACACTCCCACTCCCATCACACACACACACACACACACACACACAGTCACACTCCCACACACACACACACAGTCACACTCACACTCCCACACACACACAGTCACACTCCCACTCCCATCACACACACACACACAGTCACACTCCCACTCCCATCACACACACACACCACACACAGTCACACTCCCACTCCCATCACACACACACACCACACACAGTCACACTCCCACTCCCATCACACACACACACACACACAGTCACACTCCCACTCCCATCACACACACACACACACAGTCACACTCCCACTCCCATCACACACACACACACACAGTCACACTCCCACTCCCATCACACACACAGTCACACTCCCACTCCCACTCCCATCACACACACACACACACACAGTCACACTCCCACTCCCATCACACACACACACACAGTCACACTCCCACTCCCATCACACACACACACACACTCCCACTCCCATCACACACACACACACACACACACACACAGTCACACTCCCACTCCCATCACACACACACACACACACAGTCACACTCCCACTCCCATCACACACACACACACACACACAGTCACACTCCCACTCCCATCACACACACACACACACACACAGTCACACTCCCATCACACACACACACACACACAGTCACACTCCCACTCCCATCACACACACACACACACACACAGTCACACTCCCACTCCCATCACACACACACACAGTCACACTCCCACTCCCATCACACACACACACACACACAGTCACACTCCCACTCCCATCACACACACACACACACACACAGTCACACACACACACAGTCACACTCCCACTCCCATCACACACACACACACACACACACAGTCACACTCCCACTCCCATCACACACACACACACAGTCACACTCCCACTCCCATCACACACACACACACAGTCACACTCCCACTCCCATCTCACACACACACACACACACACACAGTCACACTCCCATCACACACACACACACACAGTCACACTCCCACTCCCATCACACACACACACACACACACACACACACAGTCACACTCCCACTCCCATCACACACACACACACACACACAGTCACACTCCCACTCCCATCACACACACACACACAGTCACACTCCCACTCCCATCACACACACACACACACACACACACAGTCACACTCCCACACACACACACACACAGTCACACTCACACTCCCACACACACACACACAGTCACACTCCCACTCCCACCACACACACACACACAGTCACACTCCCACTCCCATCACACACACACACCACACACAGTCACACTCCCACTCCCATCACACACACACACCACACACAGTCACACTTCCACTCCCATCACACACACACAGTCACACTCCCACTCCCATCACACACACACACAGTCACACTCCCACTCCCATCACACACACACACACACACACAGTCACACTCCCACTCCCATCACACACACACACACACACACAGTCACACTCCCACTCCCACTCCCATCACACACACAGTCACACTCCCACTCCCACTCCCATCACACACACACACACACAGTCACACTCACACACACAGTCACACACACTCCCCCAGTCACACACACTCCCCCAGTCACACACACTCCCCCAGTCACACACACTCCCCCAGTCACACACACTCCCAGTTTTTTTAAAGGGCCGCGTTTTTATTTTTTATTTTTTTTTATTTATTTTCAGTGCTGGGACCGCCCTAGGCATCCGCCTAGGATGCCTCGCGGTGAATACAGCACTGACTGTGTACATGTGAATTATATTGCTGTGGAGCTCTGTAATACATTGATACACATCCCAAACCTCTGAGCTCCTACAAAAAGGAAAAGGAAGGAGGGATTAGGGGCAAAAATAGGCACTGGCCCTCCTTACATTCATTAATGGCTTTATTCGTGAAAGCGGGACTTGTAGGGCATTGAGAAGGGAAATGCAACCTCAATGCCAGTGTAGCAGAGTTGGAAAAATTCTCCAATGCAGCTCAATGGGGAAATATTCCCCATTTTGAAATTCTCTTCTCAATTCCCTGCAAATCTCTCTTTTACGAACAAACCTCTTAGATTCAAACATAGTTTGTTTTGTTCACCATTTTTTAAAGGAAACACCCCACTCACTGCATGCACCCCCCCCCCCCCCCTCTTTAATTATTGTCATGACTGAAGGGATATTGATTACCCTTCAAATTGTTCCTGGTTGTAATGAAGAGGAGTTTCTTCTTTGGAAAGTGATTGCAAACAAGCAAATGACTCCTGTTCCACTTGCACATATAATGTAGCCTGGCAAGCCTTGCATTCCTACCTATTGTACCTGTGTTCCTCGTTATAGAACATATACGTTATGTTGTGCATTCCATAGAGCTCTGGGCGTGAAACCGAGAAGGCTTTTGTAATGATGATTTTGTAGTTTTTGTTCTTACCTTTAAACTCCCCACCTTTGATGACTTAATTGGAGATTGTACTAGTCTGAAGCTTCCCTGTTTTCAGCCACTGTGAGTGTTGTAATTAAAATGCCAATCTGACTTGAAAAGGACCCACTTTTTTTCAATGCATTTAAAATAATTCTAAAAAAAGATGAATATCCATATCGTAAATATGTATCATTTACTCACAAATATCAGGTTTGCAGCTTCTACAGATCCTCCCACTCAACTGTCAGCTTTTGGCTGGAGTCTGGGATTAAAAAAAAGGAAGAGTTAATAAAGGTTTAGGTAGCTGTATAGACTGGGCTTTGTGTGCTCAGTAGACTGTAGGTCTCACCCGTAACATTGACAGGTGAGTTAAATTATGCTTTGGCCAATTCATATAACCGAAACCTTCCATTGATATTGTGAATGGACTCATAATGCCAACATTATTTTGGTGAGAGTGCAGACAGGTTTTTTGATAACCATAAGTATAATGGTACAAAGGTGCAATGATGCTTAAAAACGCTGTTTGTAAAATAATGATACAAACTTTGGAGAATTTTTTTTTTTTTTTTTTTCAAGCTGATTGCAAAAAGACTAACAAATTACAGTGGTTATTCATACCTTCTTTGGGTGTGTAAGAAGTGATCCCCTCAACAATCTCACCTTTTCTCTGTTTGCGTGTTTGGTATGTAAGGAGTGGGTATTCTAGTCTGGTGCCTGTGATAGAATTCTGCTTCAAGGATTTTACTGAGCATGTACCAACTATGTCAAGATGCTAAGCAAAATAAAAAAAAATTAAAAACTAGCAAGCATCGTATGCAACAAATTCATTACATAACTGAAGACACATAACTGGTGTGCTCATTAACATCCCCAAAAAATTATGATAATGTTTCCCAGGACACCTGAGAAGAAGAACTGTATATATTTGCCTTGCATGTAAAAATGTACAAAGGAAAAAGCCATCTGCCCCATGTGCCATGTAATTTTAATGTTAGCACAATATTATTATCTCTCTTTATTGAAGGACAACAATGTGGACTGCAAAACTTAAAATGTCCAGAGGGTAAAACCAAACATCCCAACAGAGGCACGTGAGAGTCATTCTGGGAATGGATGACAGCAGGATTCGTAAGAGGGAAATAAATAACAAAGCAGAATAAACAGAGGAACTGAAACTATTGAACAACAGACACAAGTGTAACCTACATCCTAAAAATGGTTTCCTCTACTGAAAATAAACAAGGGGAACATGTGGGGCTAGATACTTAACATGGAAAATATTTTTATTAAAAAAGACATCTCCAACTTGAAACTGATTTAGCATTTTCCTGGATACTAAAGTTAATTATAAACATGTCTGCATTTATTAAAATTTGTATATCATCTTTCTAAACAGGTTTTCAAAAATCAAGTTTGTAGCTTCTACTGGCCCTCATACTCTGTATTTGGATGGACCATGGGAAGGGAAAAAGCAACATTTTAAAGTATTTCAAATAAATAAAAAGCAAAGTTTCCAACATTATAACTATACTTCCAGTGTGTGCATACATATATTAAACAGGAGTCTGTACAGAGCAGACTTATAATACCAGGTGAATGATAACTATACTTGCAATGTGTGCATACATATATTACACAGGAGTCTGTACAGAGCAGACATATAATAATACCAGGTGAATGATAACTATACTTGTAATGTGTGCATACATATATTACACAGGCGTCTGTACAGAGCAGACATATAATAATACCAGGTGAATGATAACTATACTTGCAATGTGTGCATACATATATTACACAGGAGTCTGTACAGAGCAGACATGTAATAATACCAGGTGAATGATAACTATACTTGCTGTGTGTGCATACATATATTACACATGGAAACATTTTTTTCTGGCTCGGCAGAAGGATTTAAATGGTGTATGTGGCCAGACTGGATTCCTTTGCAAGTAGGTTAAAGTCTGTGTTTAACCGTTTTTCTTCATTTTACCTCACTCGAAATAAACTAAAAAAAAAAAAAAAAATGCAAGTGGTTTGTCTAAACTTTCCCGCACATGTCAGGATGTTGAAATAAAAAAAAGTCATTGTTTATTTTTCAATACTAATAAGGTTCTAATAAAACTAATACTGGCTCTATCAGGGGGCAGCCATGTTGGTTAGAATCTTGTGTCAAATTACTTCAATGAAGAAAGATCTGACCTAAGATTATAAACAACATGTCCGCCCTCCGATGGAGCTATACAGAGAAAATATTCTAAACAACATGCTCGCCCCCTGATAGAGCTATACAGAGCAAAGATTCTAAAAAGAATGTCCACCCCTGTTAGAGCTATACAGAGCAAAGATTCTAAACATGACCACATCTAATAGAGCTATATAGAGCAACACATCTAAACAACATGTCCTCCTCCTTATAGAGCTATATTTAGCAAAGATTCTAAACAAATTGTATGCCCCCTGATAGAGATATACAGAGTAAAGATTCTAAACATGTTTGCCCCTGATAGAGCTATACAGAGCAAAGATTCTAAACAACATGTCCGCCCCTGATAGAGCTATACAGAGCAAAGATTCTAAACAACATGTACAACATACAGTCTGATAGAGCTATACAGGGCAAAGATTTTTTATTTAAAATGCCTGCACTTTATAGACAGTTTTCATTTTGACTTAATGTCAAATACAGAAATATAGACAGTAACTGAGGAAAGTTAATTACGAGACAACTGCCATCAAAGTGTCAGAAATATCAATGGTTTAATCTGTTGATTAGATTATACAAATAGAGTACGATATTAAGCCCTCTTTGCTCCGTTTAACTCAGAGGAGACATTATTTAGAATCTTGCTATGCCAAGATCATAATATGTCTGCCCCCTGACAGAGCCATATAGAGGTAACATTTGTAAGGCATATCTCTGCATTCTTTAATTATAGAATTTATTTTTAAAAGTACATATATTTGATATGATTTCAATTAAGCAGACTTATATTTTTTTTTTGCCTTGTGACTTTGCCTTTTTGTCCTTTGTAACAAGAAATGTTTTTTCTTTTTGTTGCTACATTATATCAATTATATCTGCTGATCCTGTCACCATCATGGGATCTTGTGGGACATGTAAATCTGAGTTGGAAAATGTGCTATCATTTGTTTTGTTGCAAAAAAAATAAAAATAAAGATATTTTCAGACATTATTATCGCTTCTCTTTGTCTTTTACAGAAAAAAAAGGGTAGTTAAATAATGCTGAGCTTGACAAATAAATGTCTTCTTACTCTAGATTGTAACCCGGGTCCAGTATGTTTTATTACGTTTTACACAAACGTAATAAAACTCTTCATTCTAGTAAATAAATGAACACTTGCACAATATCTCTGAACTCTCCAACTTGTACTAAGTAGAATGTAAATTGTAAACATACAGAAAATAAAATTCATTGGAACTGCCAGTTTAAATAGGACTCCTGAATTCAGCATTTTGCAAATACCTATATGTTAATTTGCACACTATTGTCTATTCACTAAAATTCGACTTTGGAGGTCAGCTTTCATTTTGAGACCAAGAGGGTCTTGTACTAAACAAGTGCAATGGGGAAAAAAAAAATAAAAACATGAGTAAGGAGCAATTTGTGACTATTTGTAACATTTTGCGCTTGTTTTCCCTGATTTGCGCCTCTTCCGTTTATTTTTATTTAGCGTGCATTTTTCCGGTTGCGCTAATAAATTGCGATTATATTTGCGCACAATAAAGTTTTATGAAGATTTTGTGAAAAATAATTATTTGCGTGTGAAAATTACACCAGCTTTTAGCTAGCGCTATCTAAAGAGGTAGAAAAAATATTGGCAAGCTTGCCCGTTTTTATTCGCAGTTTGCTCGTATGTACTATTTAAGTGTTAATTGTTTAGTACATTGCAATAGGAGCAAAGCGAAAAAAATAGTTTTGCACATAAAATATATTTGCTTTTTTTCTGCGCGCCCCTCGAAATCAAGCTTACTGAATTTGACTTGGTCTAAAAATTAGCTTTGCTCATTCAGATCCCATTACCATTCTCGACAGCCCAGAATTTCCTGCCACTCTATAAACGCTTGTAATATTTATTATAGTTAATGTTATGCACAATAAACACCTTTCTAACCAAAACCAAGTAACACCCGACCTCCAATCTCATGACTGGACCCATAAGCGTTTGTTTACATTGGTAAAGAATGTACCAGGTCCCCTAAAAAGTCGCTTATCAAGAAGAGGAACTGGTTGCAGGTTGGAAGACCACCGAAAGACCAGTCCGACTTGAAAATGACCCACCTGTTTAAATGCATATTAAACTTAAAGACACTAACAACTTTTATTTGTTTCCACTTGTGCTGTTGCTTAACACATATAATTTGTTTCCAGAGCGTAGAAAATTCTAAAAATCTAGAATAAAAGCCAACAGAAAGTCTAATCAATCACTTAACTTTTTATCACTTGTACTTCTATGACATGTTAAACAATCCACCTCCATCGTGCTGAAGAAAGATTTTAAGACCTGCCATTTTACCGGGGGGGGGGGGGGGGGGGGGGGGGTATTACCAATTACTAAGTTTCTCACCACTGTGCATACTCAATGCTTCCTCCATGACATCCAATGGAAAAAAAGTGCTGAACATGTACAATTATGAGAGTACAGCTGTACAGTTTAAGCTTTTTAAAAGCTAGAAAAGGGGGTGGAGTTAGTTTTCAGTGCAACCATCTACATCTACCTCCAATGCATTAATATATATATATATATATATATATATATATATATATATATATATATATATATATATATAGTAATGCATACTTGCCAACTTTTTCTACAGTTGTACTGGGATAAAATGGGTGCAGCCTAAAGGGGGGCATGTTCCACAGTTCTGCTTGATTTTAGGTTCATTGTATATCCCTGCATTGTTGAACACCAGGCTACCAGGTACAGATACCATGGTGTTTGGAGCTCACTTACCAGAGTTCAGCCGGTGTGTGTCTCACACACAAATTAAACACAATGCTGCCTGCGCACAGCGCTGAGCATACTGCTCATACCCAAATTTGATGGGACTGTACCCCCCAAAAATGGGAGTGTTATGGGCAAAATCAGGAGTCTGTCCAACTATGGTCATGCTTGCCATCAACCTCTTTCCCCCCCCCCCCCCAAAAAAAAAAAAAATGGCTGTCTTGGCATTGCACACGTGGATTTCCAGCACCTGAAGGGTTAATGGAATGTCTTTTGAAAAAGGCCAAATGCAAAAGAAATTTGGAACATTTGCTTCCTGTACAAACAGTTTTATTGTCCAGACAAGAACACAGAGTTTTCATTTTTTATTATTTTATTACTGAGGTTATCACAGACTTTCCACTATATTACACCACTGGTGTACTGACGGGGGGCAGTCCGCCCTGGGTACTGTGGCCCCTGCAAAGCCTACATTGTCGTGCCCCCAGCTCAGCGGAAATATCCAAGCTTTAAAGATAAACATATAATCCAAGCACACAATAAAGTACCAAAAAGCATATCACCTTTATTTCATATAAATGAGCAGACAGGCACACAGACATTTTTTGGGTACGACCCCTTTGCAATGTGAATACGCTTAGAAAAGCAGTTTATTTGCATATCAAGCCAGATATGATGTCATAAGTAGGAGACAGCACAAAAGCATTTAAAAACATGTTTCTCCTAATTTAGGCATTTGTTTTCATGTCTGCTAACACCATGTATAGATCATTTTTGACTCTTTACATGCACATGGTAAATCCTGTTTAGATGATAGGGCCCCTTTAAGAGGTCGTATATTGACTGCAGTCACTGGACCTTACCTCGGCTGTGCAGGGCTGTGTTACTGAAATGAAAGAAACTGTTCGGGCTCAGCAGCGCTGGAGATATGAAGGTAGTAAATCCTCTGTTAATCACTCCGGTGCCTCTCCTGATGCCTGGTTTTGCATCATACAGGTAAGACGATTCAAAAGGAAATGGAGAGGACGGCACTCAAGGAGTTATTAGGTTTAATCACAAAAACAGTGAAGTGGGTGGTGGAAAAAAGTCCAAACAATCAAATATGCACAGCAAATAAAGATGGGCAAAATAGTGGCCGAAAAGAAAACTTAGATCGCTTGACGCGTTTCGCGCTTAATCATAAGCTGGTTTTCTGATCTGTAACCACTTTTAAATAGGGTGCCAGAAAGTAGCATGTGATCTGCAGTAGCCAATCCATCTGTTGCTACCTATTTGATTAGAACACATATGTGTGAGTGAGAAAGATTTAATGAATGAACCTGTGAGGAGGCGTGTTAAGTGTTAATATTGATACTCCCCTCAAAGGTTACTTTGTAACTATGTGAATTAAAGAATGACAGGCTAGTGCAGATAACTGTGTACTTATGAATGTTTTAAACATGAACCAATGTTCTCAGTGAGATGAAATATTGTTACATATAAAGTTAAAAACAAATACTTAATGAACTCTAATGATAGTGAAAAAAGGAGACGGTTATATAATTAAAACGTCACTTGAAACAGATGCTAGAACATGATATTTTAAATGAATTTAAAATAAATGAATTTAGATAAGGGGTATATTGGAACTTCGTTAGGAAGGTAAATATATAGAATGATTCTTTATTTATTTAAATGTTTATTTATTTAAAGAAACAAGTCACATCTTATTCTTTGTTTAAACCTAATGGTTTTCTTGTTCCTAATGTGAATATCCAATATGTCTCTCTCTTTGTCTAATGTAACTTGTTCTATGATTTGTACCTTGAAGTTACATAGATTATAGTACATTGTCTGAAATGATCGCTTACATTGGTACCTGTATCATTTGCTATATCGTTTAGGTGTTCTCGGATTCTACATTTTAGTTGTGTTGATGTCCGTCCTACGTATTGTGTTTGACATTTTTTGCATTGAATGACATAGATAACGTTAGTTGAGCAACAATTTGCATATGTATTGAGAGAACAGACAGTGTTGGTATTGAGGGAACGTATTAGATTGTTGCTTTTTTTCACCCACTTCACTGTTTTTGTGATTAAACCTATTAACTCCTTGAGTGCCATCCTCTCCATTTCCTTTTGCACTGTGTTACTGAAAGGAGTGAAGTGAATAAGATCTCAGCATGTGGTCATACCGTCTCCCCCGCACACTGCTGACTTCACTTGTTTCCCACATGGATCGTGCACCAGCCTTTTCCTGAGCCGATCCTGCATACAACATCAAGCAGTCAGCCATACCCTGCCAAGACATGTGCATCCTCTATACATCAAACAATGTGCAAACTTGAAAAAGCATCTATAAAAGCTAATAAAAAAAAACTGCTAAATACATTGTAATATTGGTCCAGAGTTTATAAATAGTCAGTGTTGACTATTTGACCCCAACTCTAATCATCATGCTAACCCTAGCACTAACCCTAAACCAACTTTAACCCCAATGCTAACCTGATCCCTAAAATTAACCCTAAACCAACTTTAACCCTAATGCTAACCTGATCCCTAATATTAACCCTAACCCTAAACCAACTTTAACCCCAATGCTAACCCTAGCACTAACCCTAAACCAACTTTAACCCTAATGCTAACCTGATCCCTAATAGTAACCCTAACCCTAAACCAACTTTAACCCCAATGCTAACCTGATCCCTAATATTAACCCTAAACCAACTTTAACCCTAATGCTAACCTGATCCCTAATAGTAACCCTAACCCTAAACTAACTTTAACCCCAATGCTAACCTGATCCCTAATATTAACCCTAAACCAACTTTAACCCTGATGCTAACCTGATCCCTAATATTAACCCTAACCCTAAACTAACTTTAACCCTAATGCTAACCTGATCCCTAATATTAACCCTAAACCAACTTTAACCCTAATGCTAACCTGATCCCTAATAGTAACCCTAACCCTAAACTAACTTTAACCCTAATGCTAACCTGATCCCTAATATTAACCCTAAACCAACTTTAACCCTAATGCTAACCTGATCCCTAATATTAACCCTAACCCTAAACTAACTTTAACCCTAATGCTAACCTGATCCCTAATATTAACCCTAAACCAACTTTAACCCTAATGCTAACCTGATCCCTAATATTAACCCTAAACTAACTTTAACCCTAATGCTAACCTGATCCCTAATATTAACCCTAAACCAACTTTAACCCTAATACTAACCTGATCCCTAATATTAACCCTAACCCTAGATCTATAGCTGATGAATGCCTTTATTTGAAAGTCTAATGCTGCTGCCTATATATCTAGGGGCAGTCTAAAACAGAGCCAACACCTGAACGTCTGGAAGGGGTTACGTTTATGGAGACAAATGCATAGCCGGCATTTATTTTTGGAGAAAACCCTAATGATATGTTTGGTAGTTTAAACACTGGTGTTAAGATGTGGCTTATTCACCCTGTACAGTATGATTTGTGAGCTGACAGGGATTTATATTTAACAAATGACATATAATCAGAGAGGTGTGTCACATACACCCTATTTATAGTGATCACGCACACTGCCAAAGAAGCTCTCTGGTTCTGATGTGTCATATTCCTCTCTGTACTGCAATCCCCAGCATCCATGAACCATTAAAACAACACACAGCACTATATGTTCTGCATGGCTGTATATGGATCAACATGCAGCATTAATGCAGAGCATTTCAAGGTATTCTTTGAGATCCATCCAAGGTATTCTTTGAGATCCATCCAAGGTATTCTTTGAGATCCATTCCAAGGTATTCATTGGATCTTGGTTACCTTGTGATATCAGCGCAGACCTGACTTCCTTACCGTCACAGAGAGCTCCCCAGGCCTTAGTACTGAATGATGCTCGAATCACAGTCAATGTTACATAGTGACATGCACATGCGAGAAAATGCATTCATTACAGGGTAGATGTGTTTTAAATGTTTCTGTGGTGTCTACTGTTTATGACATCACCTTTGGCCTGATATGCAAATGCGCCGCTTTTCAATGGGAGATATGTAATTCACATATTGAGCCACATGGTGATGTCATCAGTAGGAGACAACGCAGACACCTTTAAAGCATATTTATATATTTAGCGTTTTTCAAGAGAGGAGGTGTACAGGCAAAATATTAGAGGGCCAGAAGTGGACAGGCGTCTTTCCTGTAAGCAATAAGGTGAAGGAGCGTTCAGATAGCTATGACATGATACCACACAATGCCGATTAAGGATAATCTGTTAAGGCTGTGGTCACCAGTGTCAAAGGCAGAAGAAAGATATTGTTGAATTTGTTTGCCACTGTTTTGTTTGATTTTATCACAGTGCATTTAGAACTTGAGCTGGTCTCAGTGAGATCCCTGAATGTGTATAAATAAAGCTTGTGTAACAATTGTTTAACACATGTTTCTTTTTTTTCTTTTCTCTGTATGTCCACTCAGGTCTCTTTTGAGACATCAAGTCCAATTCATTAGAGCATCTGTTTATAGTCAAGCTGTATCTCTCTTGTTTACATAGATTTTTGATTGGGATTAGAGGAACCAGTGAAGATTTAAGTAGCCTTTTTAAAGGAAAGTGTTTTGCATGTATTTATATAACTATATTTCTGTTCTTGTTCTATTATACTGTTACTTGGAGAAGGCCAGTATGTGTCTATCTCCCTCTGTGCTGTGTTAAGACTGATCCAGGCAGTACATGGGTCATGTGATGTCATCTCCTGCGCACTGATTGAGTCTTACACATGGATAGTGTAACAGATCACCTGATTGGATTATCTCCAGTTTAAATAGGGTAGACATGCATGTGGTTGCAGAGATTTCTAGAGTGACTGGTCCAGTCGCAGTAATGAGTACTGTAACCATGATTATAACACCACTGCTTACTATGCATTCTGTATACTTCTTAGGTTACTGCATAGGTATATAATTATGTGGGCTATAGCATAACGTTTCCCCATACATTTATAGCCTATTTACAAGGCCATTTACAATTCGCTTATTTTCTGTTTGTTGTATGTGTTTCAATTTGTGAAATGCACTAATTTTTACTTTAAAACAAGTTCCAGTTCTCCTATAGTTTTACATTGAAAATAATTTCACCAGGGCTTTTAAATTCACTGACATTCCAAAAAGGAGGGGCTTGGAAATGTGGGCGGGGCTGTTACTATAGCAACACAATTCACTCTATTATATCACATTACCATTTATTTATATCGCACCAACAATTTACTTAGTGCTTGGTAAAATGATTAAACAGGCCCTGCATTGGAGCTTATACTCTATTATAATTTGTTTGCTGTATTTAGAAGATATATCTGATTTGTTTACTTTTCGTTACTTTATCTTGGAGACTGTTGGTTAGAAAAAGATTTGTAAGGAATGCATTTAATCAGGATTCTTCCCTGACTGCCACTAAACATTAGTAAAAGTTGTTCCATGCAATCTATCCATTAAAAGGATATATGTTCTACTTTAGACAGGACAGCTGTATCTTGTATACTGGGTGGTCCGGAGATGTTTACATGACAAACAGAGATGTTAGGAGATATACTAATATATTATATACACATTAATCAGAATTGGCATCATTCTCTGTTTGACGCCTACTGGTTTCCAAATACTACGGGGGCAGCACATAGTGTGACATTGGTAGGCATAGTTGCCAACATTAGACCTGTTTCCAGAGACACATGGGTAGACTTTGGTCCCAATCCCCCAGGAAAGGTGGAGGTCTCTGGTGTCAGTGACACTGCACAAGTGTAGCCCAGCAGTATGTAGGATGTATATACACACACACACACAATCCAATTCATGTAAAGTGCAGGCCGGCAGTATGTAGGATGTATATACACACATACACAATCCAATTCATGTAAAGTGCAGCCTGGCAGTATGTAGGATGTATATACACACACACAATCCAATTCATGTAAAGTGCAGCCCGGCAGTATGTAAGATGTATATACACACACACACACAATCCAATTCATGTAAAGTGCAGGCCGGCAGTATGTAGGATGTATATACACACACACACACACACAATCCAATTCATGTAAAGTGCAGCCCGGCAGTATGTAGGATGTATATATACACACACACACAATCCAATTCATGTAAAGTGCAGCCCGGTAGTATGTAGGATGTATATACACACACACACAATCCAATTCATGTAAAGTGCAGCCTGGTAGTATGTAGGATGTATATACACACACAATCCAATTCATGTAAAGTGCAGCCCGGCAGTATGTAGGATGTATATACACACACACACACAATCCAATTCATGTAAAGTGCAGCCCGGCAGTATGTAGGATGTATATACACACACACAATCCAATTCATGTAAAGTGCAGCCTGGTAGTATGTAGGATGTATATACACACACACACAATCCAATTCATGTAAAGTGCAGCATGGCAATATGTAGGATGTATATACACACACACACAATCCAATTCATGTAAAGTGCAGCCTGGCAGTATGTAGGATGTATATACACACACACAATCCAATTCATGTAAAGTGCAGCCCGGCAGTATGTAGGATGTATATACACACACACACATTCCAATTCATGTAAAGTGCAGCCCGGCAGTATGTAGGATGTATATACACACATACAATCCAATTCATGTAAAGTGCAGCCCTGCAGTATGTAGGATGTATATACACAGACACACAATCCAATTCATGTAAAGTGCAGCCCGGCAGTATGTAGGATGTATATACACACACACACACTATCCAATTCATGTAAAGTGCAGCATGGCAGTATGTAGGATGTATATACACACACACACACAATCCAATTCATGTAAAGTGCAGGCCGGCAGTATGTAGGATGTATATACACACATACACAATCCAATTCATGTAAAGTGCAGCCTGGCAGTATGTAGGATGTATATACACACACACAATCCAATTCATGTAAAGTGCAGCCCGGCAGTATGTAAGATGTATATACACACACACACACAATCCAATTCATGTAAAGTGCAGGCCGGCAGTATGTAGGATGTATATACACACACACACACACACAATCCAATTCATGTAAAGTGCAGCCCGGCAGTATGTAGGATGTATATATACACACACACACAATCCAATTCATGTAAAGTGCAGCCCGGTAGTATGTAGGATGTATATACACACACACACAATCCAATTCATGTAAAGTGCAGCCTGGTAGTATGTAGGATGTATATACACACACAATCCAATTCATGTAAAGTGCAGCCCGGCAGTATGTAGGATGTATATACACACACACACACAATCCAATTCATGTAAAGTGCAGCCCGGCAGTATGTAGGATGTATATACACACACACAATCCAATTCATGTAAAGTGCAGCCTGGTAGTATGTAGGATGTATATACACACACACACAATCCAATTCATGTAAAGTGCAGCATGGCAATATGTAGGATGTATATACACACACACACAATCCAATTCATGTAAAGTGCAGCCTGGCAGTATGTAGGATGTATATACACACACACAATCCAATTCATGTAAAGTGCAGCCCGGCAGTATGTAGGATGTATATACACACACACACATTCCAATTCATGTAAAGTGCAGCCCGGCAGTATGTAGGATGTATATACACACATACAATCCAATTCATGTAAAGTGCAGCCCTGCAGTATGTAGGATGTATATACACAGACACACAATCCAATTCATGTAAAGTGCAGCCCGGCAGTATGTAGGATGTATATACACACACACACACTATCCAATTCATGTAAAGTGCAGCATGGCAGTATGTAGGATGTATATACACACACACACAATCCAATTCATGTAAAGTGCAGCCCGGCAGTATGTAGGATGTATATACACACACACACACAATGCAATTCATGTAAAGTGCAGCCTGGCAGTATGTAGGATGTATATACACACACACAATCCAATTCATGTAAAGTGCAGCCCGGCAGTATGTAGGATGTATATACACACACACAATCCAATTCATGTAAAGTGCAGCCCGGCAGTATGTTGGATGTATATACACACACACACAATCCAATTCATGTAAAGTGCATCCTGGCAGTATGTAGGATGTATATACACACACACAATCCAATTCATGTAAAATGCAGCCTGGCAGTATGTACGATGTATATACACACACCATCCAATTCATGTAAAGTGCAGCCCGGCAGTATGTAGGATGTATATACACACACACACAATCCAATTCATGTAAAGTGCAGCCCGGCAGTATGTAGGATGTATATACACACACACACAATCCAATTCATGTAAAGTGCATCCCGGCAGTATGTAGGATGTATATACACACACAGACACAATCCAATTCATTTAAAGTGCAGCCTGGCAGTTTGTAGGATGTATATACACACACACACAATCCAATTCATGTAAAGTGCAGCCCGGCAGTATGTAGGATGTATATACACACAGACACACACACAATCCAATTCATGTAAAGTGCAGCCTGGCAGTATGTAGGATGTATATACACACACACACAATCCAATTCATGTAAAGTGCAGCCCGGCAGTATGTAGGATGTATATACAGACACACACACAATCCAATTCATGTAAAGTGCAGCCCGGCAGTATGTAGGATGTATATATACACACACACACAATCCAATTCATGTAAAGTGCAGCCCAGCAGTATGTAGGATGTATATACAGACACACACACAATCCAATTCATGTAAAGTGCAGGCCGGCAGTATGTAGGATGTATATACACACACACACAATCCAATTCATGTAAAGTGCAGCCCGGCAGTATGTAGGATGTATATACAGACACACACACAATCCAATTAATGTAAAGTGCAGCCTGGCAGTATGTAGGATGTATATACAGACACACACACAATCCAATTCATGTAAAGTGCAGCCCGGCAGTATGTAGGATGTATATATACACACACACACAATCCAATTCATGTAAAGTGCAGCCCGGCAGTATGTAGGATGTATATACAGACACACACACAAACCAATTCATGTAAAGTGCAGGCCGGCAGTATGTAGGATGTATATACACACACACACAATCCAATTCATGTAAAGTGCAGCCCGGCAGTATGTAGGATGTATATACACACAGACACACACACAATCCAATTCATGTAAAGTGCAGGCCGGCAGTATGTAGGATGTATATACACACACACACAATCCAATTCATGTAAAGTGCAGCCCGGCAGTATGTAGGATGTATATACACACAGACACACACACAATCCAATTCATGTAAAGTGCAGCCTGGCAGTATGTAGGATGTATATACAGACACACACACAATCCAATTCATGTAAAGTGCAGCCCGGCAGTATGTAGGATGTATATACACACAGACACACACACAATCCAATTCATGTAAAGTGCAGGCCGGCAGTATGTAGGATGTATATACACACACACACAATCCAATTCATGTAAAGTGCAGCCCGGCAGTATGTAGGATGTATATACACACACACACAATCCAATTCATGTAAAGTGCATCCCGGCAGTATGTAGGATGTATATACACACACAGACACAATCCAATTCATTTAAAGTGCAGCCTGGCAGTTTGTAGGATGTATATACACACACACACAATCCAATTCATGTAAAGTGCAGCCCGGCAGTATGTAGGATGTATATACACACAGACACACACACAATCCAATTCATGTAAAGTGCAGCCTGGCAGTATGTAGGATGTATATACACACACACACAATCCAATTCATGTAAAGTGGAGCCCGGCAGTATGTAGGATGTATATACAGACACACACACAATCCAATTCATGTAAAGTGCAGCCCGGCAGTATGTAGGATGTATATATACACACACACACAATCCAATTCATGTAAAGTGCAGCCCAGCAGTATGTAGGATGTATATACAGACACACACACAATCCAATTCATGTAAAGTGCAGGCCGGCAGTATGTAGGATGTATATACACACACACACAATCCAATTCATGTAAAGTGCAGCCCGGCAGTATGTAGGATGTATATACAGACACACACACAATCCAATTAATGTAAAGTGCAGCCTGGCAGTATGTAGGATGTATATACAGACACACACACAATCCAATTCATGTAAAGTGCAGCCCGGCAGTATGTAGGATGTATATATACACACACACACAATCCAATTCATGTAAAGTGCAGCCCGGCAGTATGTAGGATGTATATACAGACACACACACAAACCAATTCATGTAAAGTGCAGGCCGGCAGTATGTAGGATGTATATACACACACACACAATCCAATTCATGTAAAGTGCAGCCCGGCAGTATGTAGGATGTATATACACACAGACACACACACAATCCAATTCATGTAAAGTGCAGCCTGGCAGTATGTAGGATGTATATACAGACACAGACACAATCCAATTCATGTAAAGTGCAGCCCGGCAGTATGTAGGATGTATATACACACACACACAATCCAATTCATGTAAAGTGCAGCCCAGCAGTATGTAGGATGTATATACACACACACACAATCCAATTCATGTAAAGTGCAGCACAGCAGTATGTAGGATGTATATACACACAGACACAATCCAATTCATGTAAAGTGCAGCCTGGCAGTATGTAGGATGTATATACATACACACACAATCCAATTCATGTAAAGTGCAGCCTGGCAGTATGTAGGATGTATATACACACACAGACACAATCCAATTCATGTAAAGTGAAGCCCGGCAGTATGTAGGATGTATATACACACAGACACAATCCAATTCATGTAAAGTGCAGCCCGGCAGTATGTAGGATGTATACACACACACAATCCAATTCATGTAAAGTGCAGCCTGGCAGTATGTAGGAAGTATATACACACAGACACAATCCAATTCATGTAAAGTGCAGCCCGGCAGTATGTAGGATGTATATACACACACACACAATCCAATTAATGTAAAGTGCAGCCTGGCAGTATGTAGGATGTATATACACACACACAATCCAATACATGTAAAGTGCAGCTTGGCAGTATGTAGGATGTATATACACACACACACAATCCAATTCATGTAAAGTGCAGCCCGGCAGTATGTAGGATGTATACACACAGACACAATCCAATTCATGTAAAGTGCAGCCTGGCAGTATGTAGGATGTATATACACACACACACAATCCAATTCATGTAAAGTGCAGCCCGGCAGTATGTAGGATGTATATACACACATACACAATCCAATTCATGTAAAGTGCAGCCCGGCAGTATGTAGGATGGATATACACACAGACACAATCCAATTCATTAATCATGGTACAACCTAAGACATCTCCACCTGGATTAATGAACTGGATTATGTCTGCATGTATATGCATCCTGCATACTGTTGGTCTGCACACTTTGTGAAACATTGTTGATGCTGGCATTTAGGGGCAGGGGTGGAGTCTAAAAAAGGTCAGGGCAGGATAGAGAGGGAGTCTACACATTGGTTTAAAGTTCATGTGTTTAAGGTTTTACCAGGCTGGGAGTGTAATAAACGGTGTCATCATGTATCTTATTTAAACAAATCAACCAAATAAAAGACAAGGAGGGGGATTTCCACAGATTCCAAGACACATACAATTAAACCAATGCTGAGGTCAAGGATCAGCTTTTAGCTCCATAAATACATCTATTTTCCCTATTCTGGGAAGCCTTTGAACGTCCAAGTCATGTCATGTTTGATGGTAAATACGCAAAGAGCTACAGAGTTTTAATCAGGAGTTAAAGGGACACTAAACATTTTTGTTTCTTTGTGCTTCTTTTCACAAGTTAAATATTGAGTTCCCCTTGTATGAGGATAATCTGGCAGGTACTTTGATGGCCAAAAATAAAGGCGAAGTGAACACTCTGTGCTAAATACATAAACGGCAGCTGCTTCCAAATATTCCTCTCGGCACTTATATATAGAGAGGGAAGTGGGGCAAATCATAGAGTAATAAGTACAATACAAATGGTGTTATAATAATATATAGTATCACACTCACAAACCCAGGTGAGAGTCAGGCATCAAAATAAACGTGGCCCAGGATATGGAGAAAGTGTGCAAAAGAAATCAAAGGTCCACAGGGCAGTACAGTAGTGATATTAAAACGGCCTCCTTTATTGTAGCAACTTACAAAAATAATAGCCCACAAGTTGGGCTAAAACAGCAAAAAAACGGTCTATAGAATAGTCCTCTGTGGCATGTAGACAGTAGAAGCCTCCTCAACGCGTTTCACCGAGTGCAGTCCCAGCTGTCTCAGGAGAAATGTCTACTTATGTCTACTGATGATACATCCCAGTATATCCTTTGACAGTGCAAGTATTTGACACCAACAGTAGAAACATGTACACCAGGGCTTCCTTCATGAGGGAAAGAGGGAATCACATGGAATATTCATACTTTATGTAATTCCCTCTTTCACATATAAAACCGAATGAAAATGTAGATGTGATATGTTCTGCATCCAACTGTATGCACTTAATACTAACAGTGCACTGGTGGGCAGGCACTGGGTAGGTACACATATACACCACATTGTTCTAGTGATGCAAGTGCAGGTAATTCTTTGTAGAACACCCTTTATTAACTGTACGTAGAAATCTGGACATCGATGTAGAGTAGGATGACATCATTGTCCATGTGCCCTAAAGTGATTAGACGGTTTTTCTTAGGCTAATTTTATGAAACTGTTTCAGGAAATAGCTATACAAGATTAAAAGACAATGTTAGATTGAAAAGGATTTGTATTATTGGAATGTCTATGTACAATAGTTCAAGATTCAGAAACCATGCATGTTAACTGTACTAGAATGCAATGAATTCAACCCATATTGTAAGGTTCTAATCCGTATTGTAATGTTCTAATCATCTTCCTTATTTTCCTGCAGTAACATCTGTTGAGGAGAAGGAAAGCATCCTCGACAGCACATCAGACACCCATCCACTACCTCCTACATCTCCTTCAATTATGTCATTCAAGGCTGCTGTCCATGGTGTGGTTGCTGGGTTCCGGCAGGACATCCCCCGGATGAACCAGCAACTCACCATGATGGTAAGTAATCAGGATCAGTTCCATGCTCAGATGATGTAGAGGAAGGATCAGTTTCTTTGGCGGTTAGATGTGGGAGTTGAACATTTGGAGCAGATTAGATTGATGTCCCAGCAGGAGTTGGGGCCTAGTGTTGCACACCACAACCAACTGTTGAGGTACAAAAAAACTAAATAGGCCCTAAAATTTTAAGTGAATAAAAAAAAAAAAGTATTTAAATGTATTCCTTTGTGTCTGTCTATTTTTTCAGGTATATACACACTCTCACACTTCCACAGGCAATGGTAACCTTGTATTTCCACCAGAGTGGTATGTTACTTTGAAAATCAATATTATAATTACCATTGTTGCTGATATGAATTTCCAGTGATGTGATGCTAGCTTAGAGCTGACATGACATTATTGATATTGTTCTTCATAAATAGCTGTTATGTAATTGTAGTCACATTTACAATGGTCAATTACAGGCTAATCCGGAGGAATAGAGTAATCTTAGCAACCTCGAAAAAAACATTACATTTTAAAACCTAAGACTTCTGGGAATAATTCAACTGTCAGGACTTGGGCGCTACCCCACATGTGCAAGTATTAGAAGCACTATCACATAGCTAGATTATTGGAAAGATCACTAGATAATAATGCACTGCACTTTTTCTTTGTCTGTCTTTTTCTAATGATTCTATGTGAAATATATCATGCATGTTAAATGTTTGTTTGTCACAAGATAAAAGAAAATGAATAAAGAATAAATTTGTTAAAAAAAAAAATTACAGGCTAATTATGCAATTAGCATTGATAATGGTGAGAGAAGAGTGAAGACATCACCAAGAGAAGAGTGTAGACATCACCAAAAGAAGAGTGAAGCCAACACCAGGAAAAGAGTGAAGAGGTGAATAGGTGAGAGACACACAATCGGCAGGAAATCTGTTAAAGCTTTAGATGTCGTTAATGTTGAATTCTCCAGCTAAAATATGGAGAATTTTAATGGGAGAACTATACCTATGTTTCCCAATTTCCTATTCAGGGTTGATCAGTGCATTTTGGGTCACCGAAAATGTTTGTGTTTTATGGCAAAATTGTCCAGATCCGAATGGTTCCGATGATTTGGTTTCTGAATGGCTCGGTCAGTTGATTGGGTATCTAATTTAGGCATATTGAGCATCAGCATTTTTGAAATTTGGGTAACTTGCCCAATCTGAATTTCAGGTCAGATAAGTATAAATTGGGTAGACCCTTAAAGCTTAACAAGTCCACATCACCTAAATGTAATTTATACAATGAATACAGAGGATTAAAAAAATGGCAACAAATTTGCAGAATTTTAAGCAAAGGCACAGATTAAGAGAAATATCTGCTCAACATATGTCCAAATGCATCCAATCAGAAGTAGAAGCAGTTAATGTAAGATTAAGGTTAATAGCAAGAGAATGGTTATAAATCAAAAGTGTGAGAGGGAGGACTGCTTAGGTGTCAAGTAACAGAATGGTAGAAACATATTGTACCGCAGCATAAAGGGCTTTCCTCTCTAAGAACAGAGAAAGATTTGGAACTTTATGCCTAGTGAGGTTGTGCTATCCAATACAATCAAAGCCCTTATAGAAACACTGGTAGCATTTTTTTACACTGCTTATCTGGGGTTTGCATTAACTTTATTTTTTATAATAATTATTATTGCTTACTTCTGATAATACAACTTTGTGGCGTTGAGAATGTGTTTGTGTTTGAAATGGAGGGGACTTTTCATTGATTGTAAGAATGCGAGCTATACTGTATAAGACCAATGTTCACCTCAGCCATTGATAGATAATCCCTTTAATCACTAATCCTGTTCTCATACATAATGCCTCCAAAGATCTAATGACAGCTCCTGATAAAGAATGACAATGACTTTAGGCTAGAGCAAATATTTTTATACATAATACAATGACAATTGTGCTCCAACAGAAGCTGAATAGTTCAGTTATTACAAAAATATGTATTTATTTATTTATTTATTTATTTTACATGTAACCATCTTCATTGCTGATAAGCTCCATGTAATACATGTTATTCTTTATATGAAGAGATACTCTAAGCATTCCCCATTTACTATGTTAATTGAACCATAAGCAGCCACCCACCACTTTCTGATCCAATGCCATGCTATAAACTTAATTTTATCTTAACTCCACCCACAGTTTATATCGGTTGGTTTCCAAGCATACAGCTGTACACATATAAGGAAAATGTTTATATCTTTGCAACTAGGGGTTGTGTGATTGACACATTATTGACAAAGAAGAACAACAATGTCAGAGAGCTCCTGCTTGCCGTGCTGGTCCCTGTGACAATTGGTTTCTATTCAATGTCCTCACAATTCTTAAGATATTTTCTTGTGCTTTTAAAGACACTGGGTAGTGTCTCAAAATGCATCTTCCAAATATTAATGCATATTAATGTGCTTCCAAATTACTTTAAAATGCATGTTTTTCATTTTGCATTGCTTAAAATACAAAATACTTACAGCTAGATGAAATTGTGACATTACAGCAGTTTGCAAGAAACCAGGACTGCCCACTCTAGCTGAGTGATAGTCATTACCTTTATTTATTTATTTTTGCTGCAGGAACCAATGAGAATAATTTTATTCAAATGAATTGTCTCGTCTCTCTTGTGATGTCATCAGACAATGTGTTGCACTGTTAGGAGATCTTTCTGTGTACAAATGCAAGGTCACTCAGTGTCCACACAATGTATTCAAAGGAGTACAGGAAGTAACTAAATGAAACATAACTTTATATCCTCAGTGCCTATATAATCAGTGCCGCCGCACTCTAATGTATACATGCACAGTAATCACTGGTGAGGGTTTGAGTCAAATATTAAAAATGCATCACTAGCACTTGAAAAAGCTAAGTTTAAAATAGAGAAGTTGATTCCACCGTAATGGCTAATCATAGCACTTTCTCAGAGGGAAACATGAAAACTGCTGCACAGAAAGTCAGCCTGCTCCCATATCCTTCCCCTCCCTGATGTCACTGAATCTAGAGACCCTGGTGAGATTAATGTCATTGTAAAACTTCAGTGTATTGTAAGGCATGTATACAGAATTTCATATACATTACAAACCTGTTAAAGGGACAGTTTAGTCCCAAAACTCACTTTGGTGCAAGATGAAGATCACTGGTTGTATAATACACAGGCTTTTTTTCCTGTGTGCTTTGATGCAGGCATTCTGCATAAATCACATGTTTAATATTTGACTCAAGCCCTCCCCAGTGATTAATCTGCATGGTTACTGCAGGTGCAGCAGCACTGATTATATAGACACTGAGGATATACAGTTTTGTTTCATATAGTCACTTCCTGTCCTCCTCAAATTGAGTCTATATTTTAAGCAATGCAAACTGTAAGACATGCATTTTAAAGTACTTTGAAAGCACATTAATATGCATTAATATTTGGAAGATGCAGTTTGGGCACTAGACAGTCCCTTTAAATCTGTTAAAATGAAGGCAGATTTAACTAACCCTTGTTCTGTTTGTAAAAAGGTTCAACGAAATGAATAGAAAAGAGAAACATTTCTCTCTAATCTAAACCATGTCACCTTGACCCAGCGTGTAGGACTTTTCAGAGATTCCAAGACCAGTAACTCAGAACAGACAAAAGAAGAGGGGAAAGAAGGAACCGTTTATATATATAACAGTATAACATTTATAGCAGTGAGTTCTGAGATTTATACATGCGTCATCTAAGGCTGCATCATGGTAGACAGATGTCTGAATTTCCCTGACATATTCCTCAAAAACATTACCTCACTGGGCGGGGGGGTGAAATATGACAGTCACAGATTTAAGGAGGTTTATTTTCTTAAGTGTGCTAATTTCCTCCACCTGAGGTCATGCAGGAATTACTGAGTCAGTCTAACATCTTCCAGCAACATAGCATATAAGTAAATTATTGCTGTGGAGACTCTGATGCACACATTCTGCACATTACTGCGAGTTTTATTGCTGTGGAGTCTGTGATACACTCACACACTACACATTACTGTGAGTTTTATTGCTGTGGAGTCTGTGATACACTCACACACTGCACATTACTGTGGGTTTTATTGCTGTGGAGTCTGTGATACACTCACACACTACACATTACTGTGAGTTTTATTGCTGTGGAGTCTGTGATACACTCACACACTGCACATTACTGGGAGTTTTATTGCTGTGGAGTCTGTGATACGCTCACACACTGCACATTACTGTGAGTTGTATTGCTGTGGAGTCTGTGATACACTCACACGCTGCACATTACTGTGAGTTGTATTGCTGTGGAGTCTGTGATACAATCACACACTGCACATTACTGTGAGTTTTATTGCTGTGGAGTCTGTGATACACTCACACACTGCACATTACTGTGAGTTTTATTGCTGTGGAGTCTGTGATACACTCACACGCTGCACATTACTGTGGGTTTTATTGCTGTGGAGTCTGTGATACACTCACACACTGCACATTACTGTGAGTTTTATTGCTGTGGAGTCTGTGATACACTCACACGCTGCACATTACTGTGGGTTTTATTGCTGTGGAGTCTGTGATACATTCACACACTGCACATTACTGTGAGTTTTATTGCTGTGGAGTCTGTGATACACTCACACGCTGCACATTACTGTGGGTTTTATTGCTGTGGAGTCTCTAATGCACACATTCTGCACATTAATGTGAGTTGTATTGCTGTGGAGTCTGTGATACACTCACACACTGCCAGCCCCCAGATCCTCAATGGGAGAAATTTTCCAACTTTGACCTTAAGTTTGAAGTTTCCATCTCAATTCTCTCTTTCATGAATACAATTTTAGAGACATTGTAACTAGCCCTACTCAGCTAGGGCACAAGACACCAAGGAACTCTCCAGGGTCAGCTAGGAGATAGAGGTCTATGGGACCGTCCCCTAGAGAATGGGTTATCTGATCTCAACACTGAATATTGAATCAGTAATGGTAGGGATCTCTAACTCATGTCTATTCACTATATAGTGAACTGCAAAAAAAAAACAATTCTCCATGTATCTGTCTTCCAACTGTACAATAATGCCTGGCTTTGTAGTGAATAGACTCTAAAAAAAACATAGTAACAAAGTACAATCCCAATATGTTGTGGCCTTTTGTAAAATGTACAGCTGAATTGACGAATGTTTCCAACTCAGCTAATTTTGCCTTACATTTGAAATTCCCTTCTCAATTCCCTGCAGATTCCATAATCCATGAATGAAGCCCACATTGTGCAAAATATATCCAAATGTGGACCTATAACAGCCCAGTCAAAGGGAGATGACAGTTTTCCATGTTATTATTACACACTCTATTCTATCCTGTTTTACCATACTGTACCGGGCAGTCAGCTATGTGCACAGCGTAGCAATGCAATGAAAAGATGTAAAGGTTATAATGCAGCGGCTTACTTACAATTTTGAGATTCCTGCAGAGGAACAAGTCTTTCCAATAGCTGAACACTTCACTGAAGTGAAAGTAAACTTTCTTTTTCCCTATTGAAGGGAGGAGTTTTCAGAGTCCAGGAAAAAGAAAATCATATCATAACAGCATAATAATTACAAACAAGCCGTGCTTTGTGTGTGTATGTGTGTGTGTGTGTGTGTGTGTGTGTGTGTGTGTGTGTGTGTGTGTGTGTGTGTGTGAGGGGGGGGGGGGGCATTTCACAAGGTTCCTTTTCGTTACGAGCAGAGATACTTTTTTTTTTTAATGATTTCTTTTTAGGCTTTGTATTTCTGAATTCAGACTTCACTGGCATTTAAAGATCTGGAAGTGTTTTGATTGAGTCAATTAAAGGTTCGGCTTTGCGGAAAGATTATTATTAGTATTTTTATGTGGCTTTTTTCTTCTGCCAAGAAAAAAAAAAAAGGCGTTTTTAAGAATTCCCATATTTAGATTTAAAGAAACACCGTGGCGTTTATGCGTGAAAGAAAGGATTGCGGGGAACTGACAAGGAAACTGCCAACTTCCGGCCAAAAGTAGCCAAAGGTGGAGGTTGTTTGCACCTCTGCTATTTTGGCCTGTTGTTTGCAGTTCCCTTCTCAGTTCCCCTCTTTTTTTTTTTAATAAAGCCCCTTGATTTTATATTTTGAAATGGAGTGTGTGAGGTGGATATTAGAGATGTAATAAACACTTTTTATTTTAATTTGAAAGAGGCAGGTAAAGTGCAATATGAATGGTGTATTATCTGCACATCATTGAAGAATATATTGTCCCCCAGTGTTTGCAAAAGCTGATATGCAGCTGAGACTATGTCAGTGCAGAAATATATAATAGAAAGATCTACTCAACATAGAGATAATCGCGGGGAACTGATATGGGAATTTTCAAGCTGCTTTTTTCCAACTTTGGCCTTAAGTTTCAAATTCCCATCTCAATTCCCTGCTATTCTCTCTTTATTGTATAGACCCTCTTTGCTCTATATAGCTCCATTAGGGGTACATATTATTAGGTTAGAATGGTTTTATTCTTTCATTAATACATTTTCTACTTAAATTATGCACCATTAATACAATCTTGTAAACAAACAAGTTTAAAGCCCACTCCAAGCAAAAAAGAAATCTCCGCTGTTTTGTTACTTGTACTCTAAGCAGCCATCCCTGGATTTCTACCATGTTCTTCCTTTAAACCTGGCTAGATTAGGTTACTATACCTGAGATCACCTCTTCGATTAAATAACTGACTCCCCCTGGACACACTTACATTCTACTCTGCGAGGGATCAGGTAACAATTATATGTGTCCAGAGATAATAGAAAGGTCTCATCTGGAAATCCAAGCTATACGCCGGATCCAAGCTATACACCATGCTCTGTACGGGCTCCTGTCCAATATATTTGCACACATTGCAAGTATTGTACATATAGTCATAAAAAAACTTTTAACAAACTATGATATGCATGACAAAGGTACATCATTTTAAAGTCTGAGTGGTCCTTCACATATCTCTATTCCGGCCTTATATGGGATTTTCCAATTAAAAAAATCCAATAGCCAAGCTTTCTTTTTGAGGATTCTTTCCCCACCTCTTAGAAAAGTTAGATACAGAAACTAGGTTATCAGATATCAAACCTGTAGCCTCCACATTCTCAGGTGTAAGTATAACTGGAGTTGCTTTGTGTAATAACATATATATTTTTTAATCATTAAATTGCAGGATGGAGCAATCAGTAGGAATGAAGCAGTCTTTTTAATTACCTTCAAGTAATGTATTAGTAAAACAGTTTTAGAACTACTAAAGCATAAATATTTTGTAAAATTGCGCCACCTGTTGAACGTTTAGAAAATCACCAAATTGTAAAAATAAACAGAAACATAGAATGTGTCTGCAGATAAGAACCATTCAGTCAATCTAGTCTGCCCAATTTTCTAAATACTTTTATTAGTCCCCAGTTCCCCATCTTATATCTAGGATAGCCTTGTGCCTATCCCACGCATGCTTAAAATCCTTCACTGTGTTTACCTCTACCACTTATACTGGAAGGCTATTCCATGCATCCACTACCCTCTCAGTAAAGTAATACTCTCATTAGTCCCTGGCATTATCTTATATCTAGGATAGCCTTGTGCCTATCCCACGCATGCTTAAAATCCTTCACTGTGTTTACCTCTACCACTTATACTGGAAGGCTATTCCATGCATCCACTACCCTCTCAGTAAAGTAATACTCTCATTAGTCCCTGGCCTTATCTTATATCTAGGATAGCCTTATACCTATCCCATGCATGCTTAAACTCCTTCACTGTATTAACCTCTACCACTTCTACTGGAAGACTATTCCATGCATCCACTACCCTCTCAGTAAAGTAATACTCTCATTAGTCCCTGGCATATCGTATATCTAGGATAGCCTTATACCTATCCCATGCATGCTTAAACTCCTTCACTGTATTAACCTCTACCACTTCTACTGGAAGACTATTCCATACATCCACTACCCTCTCAGTAATGTAATACTTTCATTAGTCCCTGGCATTATCTTATATCTAGGATAGCCTTATACCTATCCCATGCATGCTTAAACTCCTTCACTGTATTAACCTCTACCACTTTTACTGGAAGACTATTCCATGCATCCACTACCCTCTCAGTAAAGTAATACTTTCATTAGTCCCTGGAATTATCTTATATCTAGAATAGCCGTATACCACTTTTACTGGAAGACTATTCCATGCATCCACTACCCTCTCAGTAAAGTAATACTTTCATTAGTCCCTGGCATTATCTTATATCTAGGATAACCTTATACCTATACCATGCATGCTTAAACTCCTTCACTGTATTAACCTCTACCACTTTTACTGGAAGACTATTTCATGCATCCACTACCCTCTCAGTAAAGTAATACTTTCATTAGTCCCTGACCTTATCTTATATCTAGAATAGCCTTATACCTATCCCACGCATGCTTAAACTCCTTCACTGTATTAACCTCTACCATTTCTACTGGAAGACTATTCCATGCATCCACTACCCTCTCAGTAATGTAATACTTTCATTACTCCCTGACCTTATCGTATATATAGGATAGCCTTATACCTATCCCATGCATGCTTAAACTCCTTCACTGTATTAACCTCTACCACTTCTACTGGAAGACTATTCCATACATCCACTACCCTCTCAGTAATGTAATACTTTCATTAGTCCCTGGCCTTATCTTATATCTAGGACAGCCTTATACCTATCCCACGCATGCTTAAACTCCTTCACTGTATTAACCTCTACCACTTCTACTGGAAGACTATTCCATACATCCACTACCCTCTCAGTAATGTAATACTTTCATTAGTCCCTGGCCTTATCTTATATCTAGGATAGCCTTATAACTATCCCATGCATGCTTAAACTCCCTAACTGTATTAACCTCTACCACTTCTACTGGAAGACTATTCCATGCATCCACTTCCCTCTCAGTAAAGTAATACTTTCATTAGTCCCTGGCCTTATCTTATATCTAGGATAGCCTTATACCTATCACACGCATGCTTAAACTCCTTCACTGTATTAACCTCTACCACTTCTACTGGAAGACTATTCCATGCATCCACTACCCTCTCAGTAAAGTAATACTTTCATTAGTCCCTGGCCTTATCTTATATCTAGGATAGCCTTATACCTATCCCACGCATGCTTAAACTCCTTCACTGTATTACCCTCTACCACTTCTACTGGAAGACTATTCCATACATCCACTACCCTCTCAGTAATGTAATACTTTCATTAGTCCCTGGCCTTATCTTATATCTAGGATAGCCTTATACCTATCCCAAGCATGCTTAAACTCCTTCACTGTATTAACCTCTACCACTTCTACTGGAAGACTATTCCATGCATCCACTACCCTCTCAGTAAAGTTATACTTTCATTAGTCCATGGCCTTATCTTATATCTAGGATAGCCTTATACTTATCCCATGCATGCTTAAACTCCCTCACTGTATTAACCTCTACCACTTCTACTGGAAGACTATTCCATACATCCACTACCCTCTCAGTAATGTAATACTTTCATTAGTCCCTGACCTTATCTTATATCTAGGATAGCCTTATACCTATCCCATGCATGCTTAAACTCCTTCACTGCATTAACCTCTACCACTTATACTCGAAGACTATTCCATACATCCACTACCCTCTCAGTAAAGTAATACTTTCATTAGTCCCTGGCCTTATCTTATATCTAGGATAGCCTTGTGTCTATCCCACGCATGCTTAAACTCCTTCACTGTATTAACCTCTACCACTTCTACTGGAAGACTATTCCATACACCCACTACCCTCTCAGTAATGTAATACTTTCATTAGTCCCTGACCTTATCTTATATCTAGGATAGCCTTATACCTATCCCACACATGCTTAAACTCCTTCACTGTATTAACCTCTACCACTTCTACCCGTTCCCTGCTCAGAGAGCTTCCAGTCCAGTCTTAGTGTCCTGTCCTCAGCGGCAAGTCTCGGCTACCAGTCATGTCTCAGCTGTCAGTATCGGCTACCAGTCCTGTCTCAGCTGCCAGTCTCGGCTACCAGTTCTGTCTCAGCTGCAAGTCTTGGCTACCAGTCTTGTCTCAGCTGACAGTCTAGGCTATCAGTCCTGTCTCAGCCACCAGTCCCGGCTACCAGTCCTGTATCATCTGCCAGTCTCAGCTACCAGTCCTGGCTTAGCGACCAATCTCGGCTACCTGCCATGTCTCAGCTGCAAGTCTCGGCTACCAGTCCTGTCTCAGCTGCCAGTTTGCAGTATCAGTCCTGTCTGAGATTCCATCCAGTCCACAGTATGCAGACAGGCTCCACATAGTTCCCTGTAACTAGGCTCCTCCCTGGTCTGCGATCCCAGGTTGTGACACAAGTATAGGCATTTTAAATTGAAATACTTTAATGCAAGAACGCAAATAAAGTACCTTACTGAGCCATATTTACTCCATATAGCTCTACCAGGAGGCAGGCATTTTGTTTTGAATCTTTGGTCAGATCTTTGTTCATCTGAATCAAGGTGAGTGAATATTACATTACATTACATTAACATTTATTTGTACAGCGCCACCAATTCTCGAAGCGCTTGGTACAGAGCAAAGAAAGGAACTACATACTAATTTAGACAAACTAGTACAGACTGGTACATGAGGTAGAGAACCCTGCTCGTAAGCTTACAATCTAGAGGGAATGGCGTCCATGAGACAATTAAGGGATTGAAGAGGTCAGAGGGATTGAAGTTGTAGTAACAGTAGAGTGGATGGGAGGCATTAGATGGGATAGGTCAAAGAGGGAGTGTGTGTTCCAGCTAGGTTGGGTACCCAAGATTCTAAACAACATGTCTGCCCCCTGAGAGACCTATACAGAGTAAAGATTCTAACCAACATGTCTGCCCCCTGAGAGAACTATATGGAGTAAAGATTCTAAACAACATGTCTGCCCCGGATGTACTCACGGAGAGTGAGTACATCCCAATGTGCATCTGCTTTATGAATCATAAAGGATATACATATTCATATAGTGTGTATTTTTATATTATCTCCTATATTCATTAGTAAGGCTATACATATTCATACATTGTGTATTTCTATATTATCTCCTATATTCATTAGTAAGGCTATACATATTCATACAGTGTGTATTTCTATATTATCTCCTTCATTCGTTAGTAAGGCTATACATATTCATATAGTGTGTATTTCTATATTATCTCCTTCATTCGTTAGTAAGACTATACATATTCATACAGTGTGTATTTCTATATTATCTCCTTCATTCATTATTAAGGCTATACATATTCATACAGTGTGTATTTCTATATTATCTCCTTCATTCGTTAGTAAGGCTATACATATTCATATACTGTGTATTTCTATATTATCTCCTTCATTCGTTAGTAAGGCTATACATATTCATATACTGTGTATTTCTATATTATCTCCTTCATTCGTTAGTAAGACTATACATATTCATACAGTGTGTATTTCTATATTATCTCCTTCATTCGTTAGTAAGGCTATACGTATTCATACAGTGTGTATTTCTATATATCTCCTTCATTCGTTAGTAAGGCTATACATATTCATACATTGTGTATTTCTATATTATCTCCTATATTCATTAGTAAGGCTATACATATTCATACATTGTGTATTTCTATATTATCTCCTATATTCATTAGTAAGGCTATACATATTCATACAGTGTGTATTTCTATGTTATCTCCTTCATTCGTTAGTAAGACTATACATATTCATACTGTGTGTATTTCTATATTATCTCCTTCATTCGTTAGTAAGGCTATACATATTCATACAGTGTGTATTTCTATATTATCTCCTTCATTCGTTAGTAAGACTATACATATTCATACAGTGTGTATTTCTATATTATCTCCTCCATTCGTTATTAAGGCTATACGTATTCATACAGTGTGTATTTCTATATTATCTCCTTCATTCGTTAGTAAGGCTATACTTATTCATACATTGTGTATTTCTATATTATCTCCTTCATTCGTTATTAAGGCTATACGTATTTATACAGTGTGTATTTCTATATTATCTCCTTCATTCGTTATTAAGGCTATACGTATTCATACAGTGTGTATTTCTATGTTATCTCCTTCATTCATTAGTAAGGCTATACATATTCATACATTGTGTATTTCTATATTATCTCCTTCATTCATTAGTAAGGCTATACATATTCATACAGTGTGTATTTCTATATTATCTCCTTCATTCGTTAGTAAGGCTATACATATTCATACAGTGTGTATTTCTATATTATCTCCTTCATTCATTAGTAAGACTATACATATTCATACAGTGTGTATTTCTATATTATCTCCTTCATTCGTTAGTAAGGCTATACATATTCATACAGTGTGTATTTCTATATTATCTCCTTCATTCGTTAGTAAGGCTATACTTATTCATACATTGTGTATTTCTATATTATCTCCTTCATTCGTTATTAAGGCTATACGTATTCATACAGTGTGTATTTCTATATTATCTCCTTCATTCGTTAGTAAGGCTATACTTATTCATACATTGTGTATTTCTATATTATCTCCTTCATTCGTTAGTAAGGCTATACGTATTCATACAGTGTGTATTTCTATATTATCTCCTTCATTCGTTAGTAAGGCTATACATATTCATATACTGTGTATTTCTATATTATCTCCTTCATTCGTTAGTAAGACTATACATATTCATATAGTGTGTATTTCTATATTATCTCCTTCATTCGTTAGTAAGGCTATACATATTCATACAGTGTGTATTTCTATATTATCTCCTTCATTCGTTAGTAAGGCTATACGTATTCATACAGTGTGTATTTCTATGTTATCTCCTTCATTCGTTAGTAAGGCTATACGTATTTATACAGTGTGTATTTCTATATTATCTCCTTCATTCGTTATTAAGGCTGTACGTATTCATACAGTGTGTATTTCTATATATCTCCTTCATTCGTTATTAAGGCTATACGTATTCATACAGTGTGTATTTCTATATTATCTCCTTCATTCGTTAGTAAGGCTATACGTATTCATACATTGTGTATTTCTATATTATCTCCTTCATTCGTTATTAAGGCTATACGTATTCATACAGTGTGTATTTCTATATTATCTCCTTCATTCGTTAGTAAGGCTATACGTATTTATACAGTGTGTATTTCTATATTATCTCCTTCATTCGTTATTAAGGCTATACGTATTCATACAGTGTGTATTTCTATATTATCTCCTCCATTCAGTAGTAAGGCTATACGTATTCATATAGTTTGTATTTCTATATTATCTCCTTCATTCATTATTAAGGCTGTATATATTCATACAGTGTGTATTTCTATATTATCGCCTTCATTCATTATTAAGGCTATACGTATTCATACAGTGTATATTTCTATATATCTCCTTCATTCATTATTAAGGCTATACATATTTATTTGTAACTTGAAGTCTTTTCAGCTGTTGACACACAGCATAGGCACTAATTGGATTTGTTCGGGGTGGAACTTTTTATTTGGGATAAACAAATAATTTTGGCTCTATTCCAAACCAATTAATCCCTTTATCCTGCAGGACCCATTTTTGCCATTTTGTATTGTATTTTATTGTTATTATATTGTATATTGTACACTGGTGCTTTTTATATATATATTTTTGGTGTCTGGTGAATGGGACTGCCACACAATATCCACTCTTAGCATTCTCTATAAATTCTCATTTTCTATTTTTGCAAAATTCTTTGTCTCATCTTTTATGTATCATGAGTGCCTATATAAATAGACCTTCTTGTGAGACTACTTTATTGTAGTTTTCCTTTATGCATATAGCGGATCTATGTCTATCGGCACCCATACCCCCTCTTTTATTTGTATAAGTGGGTGGCTGTGTAATCTAGGGATTTTCTCTAATTAGAGTTGATGCAGGAAGACATATTTTGATGTTACTATGTTACTATCTGTAGCCTCTCAGGGTTCAATCCTCAGGGTAGCAGGTGCAGTTTCTGATGGGTTTGAACAATATTCTCTTCTTGTTAGTTCTACATATAGTTCTGCTCTTGGGCAATGGATAAGAGAGTCTATTCTCTGAGCAGGTGTAGAAATATAGGCAGGTTGGAGACCAGATTTTTGCAGTACACTGTTTAGTAGACTTCAATATGGGGCTATTCCCTAAAAGGTGAGTAGCAGGTGAGTTGATGTGAGTATCAGGTGAGTGGAGGTGAGTAGCAGGTGAGTTGAAGTGTATAGCAGGTGAGTTGATGTGAGTATCAGGTGAGTTGAGGTAATATGAACATTTTCTCTCACTAATTTAGCTATACATTGTGCAGGAACAAACATGGTTATTTTCCCGTTAAGTGAACTCATCAGGTTTGTTCCCTCATAATGTATAGCTAAATTGGTGAGATGAAATGTTCATCTCACC
>CM069857.1:8670470-8932970 GCA_036172795.1 Pelodytes ibericus
GGTTCAACCCGCCCAGCTCCCACAGTCTTCCAAACCACTGCCAGCTTCAACTCTGGCCTTTTTACTCACTGTATGTGTGTCCTTCCCCCCACTCTCTCTAGATTGTAAGCTCTGTGAGAGGGGCCCTCTGTCTCATTATCAGTCGGTTCCTCTAGATTGTAAGCTCTGTGAGCAGGGTTCTCTACCTCATGTACCAGTCTGTTCCTCTAGATCAGGGGTCCTCAAACTTTTTAAACAGGGGGCCAGTTCACTGTCCCTCAGACCGTTGGAGGGCCGGACTATAGTAAAAACAAAAACTATGAACAAATTCCTATGCACACTGCATATATCTTATTTTGAAGTGAAGAAACAAAACGGGAACAAATACAATATTTAAAATGAAGTAAAGTTAAATCAACAAACTTACCAGTATTTCAATGGGAGTAGTGTGCCAGTCAGATGCCCAGGGATATTATGCCAGTCAGAGTCCAGTAATATTATGCCATTCAGAGCCCAGTAATATTATGCCAGTCAGAGCCCAGTAATATTGTGCCAGTCAGATGCCCAGGAATATTATGCCAGTCAGAGCCCAGGAATATTATGCCAGTTAGATTCCCAGGAATATTATGCCAGTCAGATGCCCAGGAATATTATGCCAGTCAGATGCCCAGGAATATTATGCCAGTCAGAGCCCAGGAATAGTGTGCCTGTCAGATGCCCAGGAATATTATGCCATTCAGATGCCCAGGAATATTATGCCATTCAGATGCCCAGGAATAGTGTGCCAGTCAGATGTCCAGGAATATTATGCCATTCAGATGCCCAGGAATAGAGTGCCAGTAAGAGCCCAGGAATATTATGCCAGTCAGATGCCCAGGAATATTATGCCAGTCAGAGCCCAAGAAAATTATGCCAGTCAGATGCCCAGGAATAGTGTGCCAGTCAGATGCCCAGGAATATTATGCCATTCAGATGCCCATGAATAGTGTGCCAGTCAGAGCCCAGGAATAGTGTGCCAGTCAGATGCCCAGGAATATTATGCCAGTCAGATGCTCAGGAATAGTGTGCCTGTCAGATGCCCAGGAATATTATGCCATTCAGATGCCCAGGAATATTATGCCATTCAGATGCCCAGGAATAGTGTGCCAGTCAGATGCCCAGGAATATTATGCCATTCAGATGCCCAGGAATAGAGTGCCAGTAAGAGCCCAGGAATATTATGCCAGTCAGAGCCCAAGAAAATTATGCCAGTCAGATGCCCAGGAATAGTACAGTGCTCGTTATACCTCCCTCCTCCCCCTCCTTCCCCATCACTTACCTCCAGCTGCTGTGGCCCCTGGCCGGACGTCTCGCGCAGTGTTCCCTCCTCCCTGAACGGAGGAGGGAAACAGTTACGTCACATCCGGTCACGGTGATTTTTTTTTTTCCGTTTTCCTGCAGCCGCATCTTCTGCGGCTGCAAGAAAAAAAAAAGGTAAACAGCGGGGAGCGGGGGGGTGCCGGCAGCACCCCCGGCGGGCCAGACAAATGTGCTCGGCGGGCCGCATGTGGCCCGCGGGCCGTAGTTTGAGGACCCCTGCTCTAGATTGTAAGCTCTGTGAGCAGGGCTCTCTGCCTCATGTACCAGTCTGTTCCTCTAGATTGTAAGCTCTGTGAGCAGGGCTCTCTGCCTCATGTATCAGTCTGTTCCTCTAGATTGTAAGCTCTGTGAGCAGGGCTCTCTGCCTCATGTATCAGTCTGTTCCTCTAGATTGTAAGCTCTGTGAGCAGGGCTCTCTGCCTCATGTACCAGTCTGTTCCTCTAGATTGTAAGCTCTGTGAGCAGGGCTCTCTGCCTCATGTATCAGTCTGTTCCTCTAGACTGTAAGCTCTGTGAGCAGGGCTCTCTGCCTCATGTATCAGTCTGTTCCTCTAGATTGTAAGCTCTGTGAGCAGGGCTCTCTGCCTCACGTACCAGTCTGTTCCTCTAGACTGTAAGCTCTGTGAGCAGGGCTCTCTACCTCATGTATCAGTCTGTTCCTTTAGATTGTAAGCTCTGTGAGACGACTCTCTACCTCACGTATCCTTCTGTCTCTGTTCATATAACACAATCTGTAATTCCCTTTTATCTAGATTGTAAGCTCTATGAGCAGGGCTCTCTACTTCATGTACCAGTCTGTTCCTCTAGATTGTAAGCTCTGCGAGCAGGGCTCTCTACCTCATGTGTCAGTCTGTTCCTCTAGATTGTAAGCTCTGCGAGCAGGGCTCTCTGCCTCACGTATCAGTCTGTTCCTATAGATTGTAAGCTCTGTGAGCAGGGCTCTCTACCTCATGTATCAGTCTGTCTCTGTTCATATAATGCAGTCTGTAATTCTCTTTTATCTAGATTGTAAGCTCTGCGAGCAGGGCTCTCTACCTCATGTATCAGTCTGTTCCTCTAGATTGTAAGCTCTGTGGGCAGGGCTCCCTACCTCATGTACCAGTCTGTTCCTCTAGATTGTAAGCTCTGTGTGCAGGGCTGTCTGCCTCACGTATCAGTCTGTTCCTCTAGATTGTAAGCTCTGTGAGATGACTCTCTACCTTATGTATCCTTCTGTCTCTGTTCATATAACACAATCTGTAATTCCATTTTATCTAGATTGTAAGCTCTGTGAGCAAGGCTCTCTACCTCATGTATCAGTCTGTTTGTTCATATAACGCAGTCTCTAATTCCCTTTTATCTAGATTGTAAGCTGTGTGAGCCGGGCTCTCTACCTCACGTATCAGTCTGTCACTGTTCATATAACACAATCTGTAATTCCCTTTTATCTAGATTGTAAGCTCTGCGAGCAGGGCTCTCTATCTCATGTATCAGTCTGTTCCTCTAGATTGTATGATCTGTGAGCAGGGCTCTCTACCTAATGTATCAGTCTGTTCCTCTAGATTGTAAGCTCTATGAGCAGGGCTATCTACCTTATGTATCAGTCTGTCTCTGTTCATATAACGCAGTCTGTAATTCCATTTTATCTAGATTGTAAGCTCTGTGAGCAGGGCTCTCTACCTCATGTATCAGTCTGTCTCTGTTCATATAACACAATCTGTAATTCCCTTTTATCTAGACTGTAAGCTCTGTGAGCAGGGCTCTCTGCCTCATGTATCAGGCTGTTCCTCTAGATTGTAAGCTCTGTGAGCAGGACTCTCTACCTCATGTATCAGTCTGTCTCTGTTCATATAACACAATCTGTAATTCCCTTTTATCTAGACTTTAAGCTCTGTGAGCAGGGCTCTCTACCTCATGTATCAGTTTGTCTCTGTTCATATAACGCAGTCTGTAATTCCCTTTTATCTAGATTGTAAGCTCTGTGAGCAAGGCTCTCTACCTCATGTATCAGTCTGTCTCTGTTCATATAACACAGTCTGTAATTCCCTTTTATCTAGATTGTAATCTCTGTGGGCCAGACTCTCTACCTCATGTATCAGTCTGTCTCTGTTCATATAACGCAGTCTGTAATTCCCTTTTATCTAGATTGTAAGCTCTGTGAGCAGGGCTCTCTTCTTCATGTACCAGTCTGTCTCTGTTCATATAACACAGTCTGTAATTGTCACGCACGGGGTAGTATCAGAGGATAGGAACCACAATGCGATGACCTGGTTTCTTACTGCAACAGGCTTGGAGACAGAACAGTGTTATTTCACCTGAATGGTATTATACCCTATGGTTGAGCCTCAGGCAATTGACTACCCAGGACTTGTACACTGACTGCAACCGCACATTGAAGCAGGGATACACAGGGAGTACTGGACGAGAAGGATAATCAACAGGTCGGGTCATACACAAGACAGGAACAACTTAAAACAAAGGTTATTCAGGAGGCAAGGTCACAAGACAGGCAAAATAGGTGGAGGCAGGCAGCAAACAGCAGACTCAAATCAAAGCAGGAGTCAGAACTGGAAAATCAATAATCAGAAGATAAATGCTATATCAAGCCACAAAGAACTATCTCAGGCAAGGTCTGAGTAGCAACTGAAGGGTTATATACCATTTAGGAGGTAAAACCCGCCCCAATTGATCCCCAAAATGGTATAAGTATAGCCCTTTAAGGCTATGCTAATTTTCTGTGTGTAGTGGTACTGCGCATGTGCTCAGTCTCTGGTTGCTGCGCGTTCTTCGAGGGGAAGCAGGAAGCGCGCCTGCAGCCCTGGAGGGCTGAGACGCCGAACGGAGACTCCATTTCCCACCTGACTTGTTTGATGAGGCAGTGGTGGTGGAGGTGTGGACCACCTCGTGGCGACAGGTACTTTTTTTTATTACAGTAATTTTTTCATCTAGATTATAAGCTCTGTGTATCAGTCTGTCTCTGTTCATATAACACAGTCTGTAATTCCATTTTATCTAGATTGTAAGCTCTGTGAGCAGGGCTCTCTACCTCATGTATCAGTCTGTCTCTGTTCATATAACACAGTCTGTAATTCCATTTTATCTAGATTGTAAGCTCTGTGAGCAAGGCTCTCTACCCCTCATGTATCAGTCTCTGTTCATATAACACAGTCTGTAATTCCCTATTATCTAGATTGTAAGCTCTGTGAGCAGGGCTCTCTACCTCATGTATCAGTCTGTCTCTGTTCATATAACGCAGTCTGTAATACCCTTTTATCTAGATTGTAAGCTCTGTGAGCAAGGCTCTCTACCTCATGTATCAATCTGTCTCTGTTCATATAACGCAGTCTGTAATTCCCTTTTATCTAGATTGTAAGCTCTGTGAGCAAGGCTCTCTACCTCATGTATCAGTCTGTCTCTGTTCATATAACGCAGTCTGTAATTCCCTTTTATCTAGATTGTAAGCTCTGTGAGCAAGGCTCTCTACCTCATGTATCAGTCTGTCTCTGTTCATATAACACAGTCTGTAATTCACTTTTATCTAGATTGTAAGCTCTGTGAGCAAGGCTCTCTACCTCATGTATCAGTCTGTCTCTGTTCATATAACACAGTCTGTAATACCCTTTTATCTAGATTGTAAGCTCTGTGAGCAAGGCTCTCTACCTCATGTATCAATCTGTCTCTGTTCATATAACGCAGTCTGTAATTCCCTTTTATCTAGATTGTAAGCTCTGTGAGCAAGGCTCTCTACCTCATGTATCAGTCTGTCTCTGTTCATATAACGCAGTCTGTAATTCCCTTTTATCTAGATTGTAAGCTCTGTGAGCAAGGCTCTCTACCTCATGTATCAGTCTGTCTCTGTTCATATAACACAGTCTGTAATTCACTTTTATCTAGATTGTAAGCTCTGTGAGCAAGGCTCTCTACCTCATGTATCAGTCTGTCTCTGTTCATATAACACAGTCTGTAATTCACTTTTATCTAGACTGTAAGCTCTGTGAGCAGGGCTCTCTACCTCATGTATCAGTCTCTGTTCATATAACCCAGTCTGTAATTCCCTTTTATCTAGATTGTAAGCTCTGTGAGCAGGGCTCTCTACCTCATGTATCAGTCTCTGTTCATATAACCCAGTCTGTAATTCCCTATTATCTAGATTGTAAGCTCTGTGAGCAGGGCTCTCTACCTCATGTATCAGTCTGTCTCTGTTCATATAACGCAGTCTGTAATTCCCTTTTATCTAGATTGTAAGCTCTGTGAGCAAGGCTCTCTACCTCATGTATCAGTCTGTCTCTGTTCATATAACACAGTCTGTAATTCACTTTTATCTAGATTGTAAGCTCTGTGAGCAAGGCTCTCTACCTCATGTATCAGTCTGTCTCTGTTCATATAACACAGTCTGTAATTCACTTTTATCTAGACTGTAAGCTCTGTGAGCAGGGCTCTCTACCTCATGTATCAGTCTCTGTTCATATAACCCAGTCTGTAATTCCCTTTTATCTAGATTGTAAGCTCTGTGAGCAGGGCTCTCTACCTCATGTATCAGTCTGTCTCTGTTCATATAACGCAGTCTGTAATTCCCTTTTATCTAGATTGTAAGCTCTGTGAGCAAGGCTCTCTACCTCATGTATCAGTCTGTCTCTGTTCATATAACACAGTCTGTAATTCACTTTTATCTAGATTGTAAGCTCTGTGAGCAAGGCTCTCTACCTCATGTATCAGTCTGTCTCTGTTCATATAACGCAGTCTGTAATTCCCTTTTATCTAGATTGTAAGCTCTGTGAGCAGGGCTCTCCACCTCATGTATCAGTCTGTCTCTGTTCATATAACGCAGTCTGTAATTCCCTTTTATCTAGATTGTAAGCTCTGTGAGCAGGGCTCTCCACCTCATGTATCAGTCTGTCTATGTTCATATAACAGTCTGTAATTCCCTTTTATCTAGATTGTAAGCTCTGTGAGCAGGGCTCTCCACCTCATGTATCAGTCTGTCTCTGTTCATATAACGCAGTCTGTAATTCCCTTTTATCTATATTGTAAGCTCTGTGAGCAAGGCTCTCTACCTCATGTATCAGTCTCTGTTCATATAACCCAGTCTGTAATTCCCTTTTATCTAGATTGTAAGCTCTGTGAGCAGGGCTCTCTACCTCATGTATCAGTCTGTCTCTGTTCATATAACGCAGTCTGTAATTCCCTTTTATCTAGATTGTAAGCTCTGTGAGCAAGGCTCTCTACCTCATGTATCAGTCTGTCTCTGTTCATATAACGCAGTCTGTAATTCCCTTTTATCTAGATTGTAAGCTCTGTGAGCAAGGCTCTCTACCTCATGTATCAGTCTGTCTCTGTTCATATAACACAGTCTGTAATTCACTTTTATCTAGATTGTAAGCTCTGTGAGCAAGGCTCTCTACCTCATGTATCAGTCTGTCTCTGTTCATATAACGCAGTCTGTAATTCCCTTTTATCTAGATCAGAGGTCCTCAAACTTTTTAAACAGGGGGCCAGTTCACTGTCCCTCAGACCGTTGGAGGGCCGGACTATAGTAAAAACAAAAACTATGAACAAATTCCTATGCACACTGCATATATCTTATTTTGAAGTGAAGAAACAAAACGGGAACAAATACAATATTTAAAATGAAGTAAAGTTAAATCAACAAACTTACCAGTATTTCAATGTGAATAGTGTGCCAGTCAGATGCACAGGGATATTATGCCAGTCAGAGTCCAGTAATATTATGCCATTCAGAGCCCAGTAATATTATGCCAGTCAGAGCCCAGTAATATTGTGCCAGTCAGATGCCCAGGAATATTATGCCAGTCAGAGCCCAGTAATATTGTGCCAGTCAGATGCCCAGGAATATTATGCCAGTCAGATGCCCAGGGATATTATGCCAGTCAGAGTCCAGTAATATTATGCCATTCAGAGCCCAGTAATATTATGCCAGTCAGAGCCCAGTAATATTGTGCCAGTCAGATGCCCAGGAATATTATGCCAGTCAGAGCCCAGGAATATTATGCCAGTCAGATGCCCAGGAATATTATGCCAGTCAGATGCCCAGGAATATTATGCCATTCAGATGCCCAGGAATATTATGCCATTCAGATGCCCAGGAATAGCGTGCTGGTCAGATGCCCAGGAATATTATGCCATTCAGATGCCCAGGAATATTTTGCCATTCAGATGCCCAGGAATATTGTGCCAGTCAGATGCCCAGGAATATTATGCCAGTCAGATGCCCAGGAATATTATGCCAGTCAGAGCCCAAGAAAATTATGCCAGTCAGAGCCCAAGAAAATTATGCCAGTCAGATGCCCAGGAATAGTGTGCCAGTCAGATGCCCAGGAATAGTGTGCCAGTCAGATGCCTAGGAATATTATGCCATTCAGATGCCCAGGAATAGTGTGCCAGTCAGAGCCCAGGAATAGTGTGCCAGTCAGATGCCCAGGAATATTATGCCAGTCAGATGCTCAGGAATAGTGTGCCTGTCTGATGCCCAGGAATATTATGCCATTCAGATGCCCAGGAATATTATGCCATTCAGATGCCCAGGAATAGTGTGCCAGTCAGATGCCCAGGAATAGTGTGCCTGTCAGATGCCCAGGAATATTATGCCAGTCAGATGCTCAGGAATAGTGTGCCTGTCAGATGCCCAGGAATATTATGCCATTCAGATGCCCAGGAATAGCGTGCAAGTCAGATGCCCAGGAATAGTGTGCCTGTCAGATGCCCAGGAATATTATGCCAGTCAGATGCTCAGGAATAGTGTGCCTGTCAGATGCCCAGGAATATTATGCCATTCAGATGCCCAGGAATATTATGCCATTCAGATGCCCAGGAATAGTGTGCCAGTCAGATGCCCAGGAATAGTGTGCCAGTCAGATGCCCAGGAATATTATGCCAGTCAGATGCCCAGGAATATTATGCCATTCAGATGCCCAGGAATATTATGCCATTCAGATGCCCAGGAATAGCGTGCTGGTCAGATGCCCAGGAATATTATGCCATTCAGATGCCCAGGAATATTATGCCATTCAGATGCCCAGGAATATTGTGCCAGTCAGATGCCCAGGAATATTATGCCAGTCAGATGCCCAGGAATATTATGCCAGTCAGAGCCCAAGAAAATTATGCCAGTCAGAGCCCAAGAAAATTATGCCAGTCAGATGCCCAGGAATAGTGTGCCAGTCAGATGCCCAGGAATAGTGTGCCAGTCAGATGCCTAGGAATATTATGCCATTCAGATGCCCAGGAATAGTGTGCCAGTCAGAGCCCAGGAATAGTGTGCCAGTCAGATGCCCAGGAATATTATGCCAGTCAGATGCTCAGGAATAGTGTGCCTGTCAGATGCCCAGGAATATTATGCCATTCAGATGCCCAGGAATATTATGCCATTCAGATGCCCAGGAATAGTGTGCCAGTCAGATGCCCAGGAATAGTGTGCCTGTCAGATGCCCAGGAATATTATGCCAGTCAGATGCTCAGGAATAGTGTGCCTGTCAGATGCCCAGGAATATTATGCCATTCAGATGCCCAGGAATATTATGCCATTCAGATGCCCAGGAATAGTGTGCAAGTCAGATGCCCAGGAATAGTGTGCCTGTCAGATGCCCAGGAATATTATGCCAGTCAGATGCTCAGGAATAGTGTGCCTGTCAGATGCCCAGGAATATTATGCCATTCAGATGCCCAGGAATATTATGCCATTCAGATGCCCAGGAATAGTGTGCCAGTCAGATGCCCAGGAATAGTGTGCCAGTCAGATGCCCAGGAATATTGTGCCAGTCAGATGCCCAGGAATAGTGTGCCTGTCAGATGCCCAGGAATATTATGCCATTCAGATGCCCAGGTATAGTGTGCCAGTCAGATGCCAAGGAATATTGTGCCAGTCAGATGCCCAGGAATAGTGTGCCTGTCAGATGCCCAGGAATAGTGTGCCTGTCAGATGCCCAGGAATATTATGCCATTCAGATGCCCAGGTATAGTGTGCCAGTCAGATGCCAAGGAATATTATGCTAGTCAGATGCCCAGGAATAGTGTGCCAGTCAGAGCCCAGGAATATTATGCCATTCAGATGCCCAGGAATAGAGTGCCAGTAAGAGCCCAGGAATATTATGCCAGTCAGATGCCCAGGAATAGTGTGCCTGTCAGATGCCCAGGAATATTATGCCATTCAGATGCCCAGGAATAGTGTGCCAGTCCGAGCCCAGGAATATTATGCCATTCAGATGCCCAGGAATAGAGTGCCAGTAAGAGCCCAGGAATATTATGCCAGTCAGATGCCCAGGAATAGTGTGCCTGTCAGATGCCCAGGAATATTATGCCATTCATATGTCCAGGAATATTATGCCATTCAGATGCCCAGGAATAGTGTGCCAGTCAGATGCCCAGTAATAGTATGCCAGTCAGATGACCAGGAATATTATGCCAGTAAGAGCCCAGGAATATTATGCCATTCAGATGCCCAGGAATAGAGTGCCAGTAAGAGCCCGGTAATATTATGCCAGTCAGATGCCCAGGATTATTATGCCAGTCACAGCTCAAGAAAATTATGCCAGTCAGATGCCCAGGAATAGTAGAGTGCTCGTTATACCTCCCTCCTCCCCCTCCTTCCCCATCACTTACCTCCAGCTGGTGTGTCCCCGGGCCGGACGTCTCGCGCAGTGTTCCCTCCTCCCTGCACGGAGGAGGGAAACAGTTACCGGGTCCGGATGTGACGAAACGTCACATCCGGTCGCGGTGATTTTTTTTTTTTTTTCCGTTTTCCTGCAGCCGCATCTTCTGCGGCTGCAAGGAAAAAAAAAAGGTAAACAGCGGGGAGCGGGGGTGTGCCGGCAGCACCCCCCGCGGGCCGGACAAATGTGCTCGGCCCTCCGCATGTGGCCCGTGGGCCGTAGTTTGAGGACCCCTGATCTAGATTGTAAGCTCTGTGAGCAGGGCTCTCTACCTCATGGATCAGTCTGTATCTGTTCATATAACGCAGTCTGTAATTCTTTTTTATCTAGATTGTAAGCTCTGTGAGCAGGGCTCTCTACCTCATGTATCAGTCTGTCTCTGTTCATATAACACAGTCTGTAATTCCCTTCTATCTAGATTGTAAGCTCTGTGAGCAAGGCTCTCTACATCATGTATCAGACTGTCTGAGTTCAACTAATGTGGTCTTTAATTCCTCTTTATGCTCTGTACCAAGGGCTACGTTGAATGTTGGCACCATATAAATAAAGGTTAATACAATAGATACTAATGTTTTTCTTACACAGGTCCACTCTTAGGGAGCAGGTCATAAGAGCATCTAATGTAGGACAATGTGTGACATTACATTAACATGTATTTCTATAGCGCCAACAATTTGCATAGCGCTAGGTACAGAGCATAGAAGGGAACTACATACTAAGTTAGACAAACTAGAGCAGACTGGTACATGAGGTAGAGAACCCTGCTCTTATGCTTGCAATCTAGAGGGAATGGGGTACATGAGACACATAAGTGGTTGAAGAGGTCAGAGGGATCAACGTTGTAGTAACAGTAGTGTGGATGGGAGGCACTAGGTGGAATAGGCCAAAGATGATTTGTGTGTGTTCCAGCTAGGTGGGATCAGCTAGAGGTAAAGTGACCGGTATTTTAAGGGATTGGGTGGTAAGCTTCTTTAAAGAAATGAGTTTTGAGGGACTTTTTAAAGTTTGAAAAAGAGGGAGAGAGCTGGATGCTCTGCGGAAGGGAGTTCCAGAGAGAGGAAGCAGCTCGGGAGAAATCTTGGAGACGCAAGTGAGAAATGGTGATGAGGTTGGAGGAGAGTTTTAGTCCCATTGAGGAGCGCAAAGGTCATGCAGGGAGATATCGGTTAATGAGGGAGGCAATGTATGGAGGGGCTGAGGAGTGAAGGGCTTTGTAGGTTAAAGACAGCATTTTAAATGTTATCCTTGAGCAGACGGGAAGTCAGTGGGGGGCGTTGCAGAGAGGAGCATCCGAATCAGACTGATGAGATGAGAAAGATGAACCTGGCATCTGTATTTTGGATAGATTGCAGGGGAGACAGACGAGTCAGATTGCATGTAGTAAAATTGTCCACAGCTGTTCCTTATAATATAATTTGTTTTAATAATTTTCCTTAATAAATAGGAAGGCAATTAATATGTCTATCAGAAAATATTTTGTTAATTGGTCCCTATAGTTTGAATCCTAAGTGATAAGCACGGCTTCCATCTGCATTAACAATTAATATCAAGAGATCTGTCCTAATTAATGAACAACATAATTAACTTTGAAAACACGGGCTAGAAATGTAACTTCATTTACCAGCACAAGATAAGGGTGTGATTTAATAAATAATACACACATTTTCTTGGCTCGAATCACGTAATATTCTCCAAAAATAAAAATAAAAATGTGTGATGTGGTTGTTTGGCAAGACTTAGTAATACGGCATTGATTTCAATATGGGAAAAGCAATAGGTTTTGGAAGATAACACTATTTAAGCTGATGTGCTTTCAGCAACGTTTTATAAGATTACATGATGAACAAATGTCTTGACAATGCTCCGTGAAAGAGATGGAGTGGAAGGGTCGTCAGCTTATCTTCAAAAAAAGGACCGGCCAAGCTATCTCTACCATTGCACTGTGAGTAAACCAACCATTGGCTCAATACACCATGCGTATGCGTGGCGGGATTGACCTGTGGGCGTTAGATGTGCAGCAGTGGTTTTTGCGGTGAACCCATATCTTTATCCACACTTTGCTGGATCCACAGAACTCTTTAAACACCAAAATCTTGCTGATTAAGTGTAAATACATGCACGTGACTTGTATGATGGACAATATGTCCGGCTTACCTTCTATATACATTGCATTATTTTCATCTTCCACCTCTATCCTTATCTATAGGTGATGAAGGAAGAATGCCTGAGGACCATCATCTTTTAATTTAACATATGTTGAATGGATGAGATTTGTCCATTATCTTCCTTTCGGGAAGTCCCGAGGGGTTTGGCTGTCCAAATACCGGCATGAACATTGGCCCCAGCAGATTTTTATGCCAGTTAGAGAGATTTTTTTTTTTTTTTTACACTCCGTCATTCAATTATAATTCAATTAACTAAATTGTATAAACCTGTATATAACATCATTGTGTCAGTTTTAGTCTGCAAAGAAAAAAGAAGAGAGTGATTCCCAGCCCTATCCCTTTGCTTCCTTTTGATCTCTCTTTTCATCCCCTTCCTACTACTCATTCATATGTTGTTAGATAGGTATGACCGGAGGGGGAGCATATCTCTTCCAAAAAGCAACTCCTAAGGGGCTGCATTGTATAGCGTGCAGAACATACAGAAAATCACATAAAACATATAACCTACGGACATTTACAAATACGCCATACGCAATACGCTTCTCTCCCACCTACACCTGGGGGAATCGCTCCCACCATGGATGCCAGATTGCAGAGTACGTTGCTAAATTATAGTTAGCACTAAAGAATCCCCTTTCCATCTCTCCGAAATGACTCATTTGGTCCCTTACACTGTCCCAGGTAATGTTTTCTGTACGCTTCCAATTACGGGCAATGGTAAGTTTAGTTGCTAAAAAAAAGTTGTATAGCCAACTTCTTCCTCTTACAATTTAGTCCACCCAGATTCCTATGCAGGAGAGCAGCTTCTGGGTTCATAGGTAAATGACATTGAAGGATGGCGGAGATTACCAAGAAGACCTCCCTCCATATTTCCCTAACTCCCGTGCAATCCCACCAAATATGAACATAGCTCCCGATCTCTTTTTTGCATCGCCAACAATTAGGACTATGCGAAGCATCAAACTTATTTAAAATCAGGGGGATCCTATACCATCTAAAAATCAGTTTGAATTGTAGCTCTTGAAGATTAATGCAGTGAGAGGATTTTTTTGTTTGGGTCCATGAACACTGCCAAGTGTCCCTATCCTGTGTAGTACCCAAATCTAAACTCCATTTCTCCCACGCCTTTGGAGTAGAGCATGTTTAACTGCCAACAAGTTTAACTGCCAACAAAAGTCATGCGTCTGCATTACCTGCACTGCTCATTAACTTCTGGGGGGGGGGGGGGGGTTGGGGGGTCTCTAGAGATGGATGTGAAAGTGCAATCCACTTAATTAAAAAAAAGAAACATTTTAAAAGCAAAAAGTGTTGGGGAGCATACTAAAGGTGAAGCCGCTATTTAAAATACAGGTACTGTCAATGGCATTTTTTTCTTACTTTTTGACATGGGTTATGTGCCCCATTATACATCCCCAAACCCCCTCCAACAAAACATTTATGTGCCCATTTTATCATTTAACATTCTCATTTGAAAAACAAAAATATCTATGTTTCTTGAAAAAGATTAGGATAATAAAACTTGGATTGCTTAGAAACACCTTGCCCTAATGATGGTAGGGCAGTTCAAATTACATAAGATCAAGCTGTGGTTTTTTTCAGAGAGGCAGCAGACACATATCCGATTAAGGATGAGCAAAGTATAAAGTATACTTTATAACAGGACAGGCTACTTCTGAATTTAAATGCAAACATTTGTATTCTTCCATTGCCTGTTGGATTTAGTAGCCATTCTATTTCATAGCTTTCTTTTATATATATATATATATGTTTCTTGCTAATAAAACGGTAATGTCCTTATAATGACTTCATTATAACACCAGCATTGATTTTTATTGACACAGAAACCTCATTAAAAAACAGGAGTAAGTAAATTGTTCATAGATTTTTAAATGGTATTCATCCAAAGTCAGTGTGGCCCCTCAATCAGTAGAATAACATCTATAAAATGGAACAATACATTTTACCATCTAATCTTAAATTATAAGCAAGCCTGGTAACCACATCCAATATACCCAGAACAATCCAGTAGACTCTTGGAAGCTTACCATTTCCAATTAAACGTTTTTATATATTTCTATATGTCTATTCCTAATGACTTTTTCCAACTTGATAACATATTATGTAACGCTCTTCGGTATAAGCCGGTGTCAGACATCAGAGTATAAATTAAATGAAAAATAATGGGCAGAATGGATGGAAATGTATTGTACATCCTGATACTTTTGTGTTTGGGATATTGTATCTCCACCAAACAATGCTTGGATAAGTGACACTTGACACTTTTTAGACTCGTTAGTCTATCTTTTTTAGATCAAAGTCAAATTCTACCTAAATTCCCCCAAGGAAGGGGTGTGAGTCTGTTCAAGGTCGGGAGAAGTGTTAATCTCGACCTCCAGTCTCAGATTCTAGTAAATAGACCCCTATCTCTGCTTTCACATAAGGGTAAGTTTTTAATTTAAAGATAAACTTTCCGCTGCTGTAAGTGATTCTTCCTTCCTGCAGGTCTCAATCAGGAGTCTCCTGACCTTTGTAGAGGTTTACTTAAAATGGACTCCAGCCCAACATTTACTTTAAAAATATCACAGACATCACTTTTGAATTGTACTGCTGTCATTTTCCATTCAATAGATGCCCCATAGTTTTTGTCCATAAAAAAATGCTCTACTGAGACACATCTAGTATAGTTGAGCGCAGCTGCTTCATCACTGACAGTTATGCGTGGCAGTGTGAACACTGAACTGTCAGCAGTGAAGATCAATGCAGCAGCTTCATCGCGACAGTTCAGTGCTTACAATACACACCCCCTAATAAATTAACCCCCTAATAAATCAACCCCCCTAATATTGACCCCAAACCCTTATACCAACCACCCCATCACAAACACTAATACTAACACTACCCCTGGACCCTAACACTAACAATACCCCTCGAACCCTAATATTAACATTACCCCCCCAAACCCTAATACTAACATTACTACCCTGCCTGAACCCTAATACCTAACCCCAGAACCCTAATACTAACATTAACCCCCTTGAACCATAATACTAATACTACCCTGTCTGAACCCTAATACCTAACCCCCCGAACCATAATACTAACATTAACCCCCTGAACCCTAATACTAACATTAACCCCTAATAATACTCACCTTCCTCGATCCTGCAATCTACTGTTACACAGAGTAAGATCCGGCCTCTCATGGGCTGAACTGGCCATCGAGCGAGAGGGGACGGTGAAGTGGCTGCGTTCATGCAGCTGCGATGAACCATCGCATCCCCACTGAGACATTGTAGTCAGCATTGATCACTCCTAGTGGTGTATCTGTGTTGCACAGGATGACAGAACTGTAGTAGATGAAGGAGCATCGAACAAGCTGAAGATTCATATTCAGGAAGATAAGACCAGGGCAAAAGTTAAGTGTTAGTTGAAGACTTTATTCGGCCTCAGTTAATATGGGCAGTCAATTTTTAATTTAACAGTAGGTGGACAAGAAAGTATTTTGAATCTCAATGAATTTATAGAATTTTAGGTCAAGTTAGGAGTTAATTTATCTTGTTCTGTGATGAGGTATTACAATATATTTTAGGTCACATAGCTTTCCTCATGAATGGTGAACTGAGTTGGTCTACCAGATGAAGATACTCTTTAAACTTTTGAACATTAGGTTACATTTTTTGTCATGGAAAAGAAAATGAAAGAGACATCAGTTCTAATAATATGGACTGGCCGAAAAACAGTTGTCTTATAAATTTAATTTGTGTGTTATTTTAATTGTCAAGTGGCCAGCAAGCTAGGCCATTGTACACATTTATTAAGACGTATTACAATGACTATTACTCAGCTCTGGACAGTTGTTGAGCTTCAGATCAAAGATTTAAAATGTGATTATCATTATCAAAGCGTTCTGTCTAAACCGAAGGCAATTAATGTAATTGATCTTGTGAACGGCTCCTTCAAATACATGGATATTTGCCAAGGTTGTGTAAATTACCAAGTTATTTTTTTATGCCATCTTTGGAGCTAAGTAAACTGCGGATTGTGTTAGAAATGTTCGTTACAATTTTCTTTTAGGGATAAAATTGGGATGCTCCACAATCAGGCTAATAATATTTTGGCATGTAATATAATCAAAGTGCAAAAAAAAAAAACCAAAACAACATGAAAAATTAAGCACTTAAAAAAACCCCTTAAAATAATAGTACAGTAAACACTCTAAAAAAACATAAAACATTGGAAGAAAAAAAGCAACTTTAGGGCCCCCATCTCTTTGTTCTACATACATTATAAAAATAATAAAAACTTGTATGTAAATCTGAAACCTAAAAAAACCATGGCATAAAGAAAAACATTCAAGAACACAGTTCTGTTTTTAGTATTGCTTACTTTAAATGGACTGTGCACCTAGACACTGCTTGTACTGTGAATGTAGAGAAAAAAATATGTTGAAAATGATCTATACGTTGTGTTAATTGCAGAGGCATAAAACAAAGGAAGAATATATTTCAAATGGTGTGTTTGGTTTATCACCAGTCACTTGATATGCAAATGAAGGACTTTTCAATGAGAAATGTGTAATTTGCATATATCAAGCACCACGGTGATGTCATAAGCAGGAGATTTTGCTGTTTTTGGCTATTCAGGAAGCCCCACGAGTGAAAGCTGTACAGGAAAGCAAAAAAAAAAATGGCCGCCGGGACTACCCATGGTCGGTCTTAAAGTGACAGGCCAGTCACAATAGTCACTGACTTTCCAATCACGCCCCCTCACCTTATGAAAATAGGGTAAGGGGTGTTTCAGACAGCCTCTGATGGAGGCAAGTCTTAAACACCCCAAAAAAGGGTCTGTCTTACCTGCAATAGCTGTGAGAGGTAGTGTGGATTGCAATCCATTGCCACCCTAGCCCAAATTTGGGGGGATAGATGGGGATAGGTGATCCTGGTTGCTTTAACAGTTAAGCAGACCAGGATCAACCATTATTTTTTGCATTTAACCCCTTGACGACAAAGGACGTGCCAGGCACGTCCTGGGAGAAATTCCCTTAACGACAAAGGACGTGCCTGGCACGTCCTGCAGTGAATGCAGTGAACATCAGCGATCGCGAAAACCGCTTTAACAGTGCTGGTCTATTGCCTCGACATCGAGGCAATAGCCAGCACCGAAATTTCTATTTTGCATGCTGCTCCGTCAATATGGCTATGCCCTACCTCTGCCGGTCTGAGCTTCGGAAGTGAAAGTAACTTCACTTCCGTAGCTCTGAATATGCTACTTGACTGCCCCTAGTGGTAGTTTAGTAGCATTGCAATGGAAAATATTTAAAATACATATTTAATTAATTAAAAACAGGTTATTTAGCTATATTAGCCTATAGGGTTAAAATTAAATATTTTTTAGCATAAGGGATAGGGTTAAAATTAAATTAAAGTAAAAAAAATATTAAGGGATATAATAAGGATTAGAGTTGGGGTTGAATTTAGTGTTAGGGTTAAATTTTGGGTTCGGGTTGGGGTCAAAAGGTCAATATAGGAAAAAACAAAAAAACACTATTTTTGGTCTTTGCCCCATAACTCGCAAAAAATACCGAAAAATATGGAAACATGCATATTTTTGAACTCAGGAGAACATTTAGAAACTATTTAGACGGGGTCTTTTTTAATGATTTTATTTGTGTAAATTATATTTTAGGTCAAAGTTAGAAAAAGTGGGTTTTAAAAAAAATTTCATCATATTTTATGATTTTTTTTGTAGTAAATTATAAGATATGATGAACATAATGGTATCTAATGAAAGCCCTTCTTATGACGATAAAAACAACATATAATTTGTGTGGGTACTGTATGTGAGAAAGAAAAAAATTACAGCTAAACACAAACACCCTAGAAATGTCAAAACAGCCATTGTCACCAAGGGAAAGTCAAGGTGAAAATGTCTTGTCACTAAGGGGTTAATAATGTGATCTCTGTGAAAATCAATAACATACAATAAATGCAAAAAAAGACATATTGATCAATTTCATCTAGCTGAAAGTATTTTACATTTTAAGCAATGCAAAATGTGAAAAGTGCATTTTAAAGTATTTTGAAAGCACATTAATATGCATTAATATGTTAAAGATTAATTTTGGGCACCATAAACTCCCATAGTGTGATTTGCAGCAGTAAAATACTTAGTATTGAATCTAATAAAAAACATTTTTTGTCAGTCTTACAAACTCAAAGGAAGTGAGGCAGTTTGTGGAGAAAAGCTAAGGGCAGCTTGGATTTTTGTTTTCCGTCTGTCTCAAAAGATTTAGTAAACCAAATGTAACTATTTAAACAACTGATCCTGCTGTATTTATGATTCATAAAAAAGCAAGTAATTCAGTAACATGGAGAACATATGGGAACCATATGGGAACCATATATAAAAATAATTAACGGAAGAAATTCAGTTGAACGGGAGATATATTAATATAATATAATGGAGGAGATATAATAATATAACGGGAGAGATTAGATCATTCAAATCAGGACTGTCCCACCAGTGCAGTGCACTATTACTTAACTTACTATGCCTTAATTCCACTGAATATCTTGGTATGGTCTGTGAACAAACACAAATGGTTGACCATTTAGGGGTAGGCTTACCATTGACTCTGGAGTAAGATTGTTGTGCTCTGTGAGAATATCCCTTTATTCTTGCTGCTGGTACAGTCTTACCTGTGCTGGCTGGGTCATATCAGCTTAGAGTTATTGAGATGCAGGATATTAAAGGATTGGCTTAGTATGTGAGTTATTTAGTGAGCTAGGGAGTCCGACTTGAATCTACAGTTTTACAGCAAGTTCTTCTGTCTGATCAAGTTGCAATATCTAGGCCAACTTGGGTTGACTAAGTACACTCCTCTTATCAAAAGGAAAAAACAAAAACACTGGAACTCCATGTGAAATTTAGTTCAGAAATTCAGAAGGGCTTCACCAACCAGAGACCTCCGCTTCTCCTCCAGTATATAAAAATTTTTTTTCAGGAGCTCAGTTCCATTAAATAGAAAAAGTTATTTTATTGCATACAAAAATCATGCAAAAATATAATCCTGGCGAGGATGGCACAGGCTGCCAGGTACCTCACATTTGTCATGCTCAGAGGCACTGAGCACAAAGTTAAAATTTACACAATATTGGCACTTAAATATATATTTTTAAAAAAACCTGGCTACAAAACACACCCAACATACTTGCAAGCTAAAGACTGTCCAAGTCTGCTAATTAACTGCAAGTCATTTGGTTTAGCAGGTGTGTGCATTGAGCCAGGTAAGTTAAAAAAAAACAAAAAAAACAATTTTGACCTCCCTTAAGTGAGAAGCATAAAACCATTCACAAAAATTCACATGGGGACAGGCATAAGGTAATATCACAGATACATGAAACAAAGTTACACAATGTCTAAGAATAATCACAACAAGAATGAAAAAAACACTAGGTAAAATATCTACAATGTTATAATCACAATATTAATATAAACCTTAAACGTTAATTTACTTTTAGTATCAGATGAACAACTCAAATTCAGATGTCAAATTAGGTGTAATACTCCAAAAAAGTGGTGGAGTGATGCATTTGCTGGGGGGCAGATGGCTGTGTGGAGGGATGCATTGGCTAGGTCTAGGGAGCAGATGTGTGTGGGGATGATGTGTTTGCTAAGTCTGGTAGAGGGATGGCTAGGTTTGTGGGGAGATTTTAAGTCCCCATATTGTCAAATAAAAATAAATAAAAACAATATATTTTTTTAATCATCATTTTTATTGAATATAAAAAAACTGTTTGCATAAGAATTCAAATTTACAAGTAAAACTTTTTTTTCCTGTAGGATTTTTCTTTTTTTGGGGTGGGGGGAGGGGGACATCTTATATTTGGGAACATACAGTATATACCTGTTTATTTTATATTTTTATATTTGTTATCATTCTGTGACCTTCTCCTGACTACAGTTATTACCAATCCTAGTTTATTTTTTACTTTGCAAAACCTCTGTATGAATCTATTTTTAATTCAGTGTGACTCAAAGGACAGAAGGGGTGTGAGACTTTGATGAAGACTGGAAGACTAGAAGCTGGTAGTTTCTCAAAGAATCTGTGGACACCTGATGAATTGGAACAGTGAGGGTGTGCTGTTCTAATCCAAACAGGGCTGCCATCTGTGGGTGACAGGCAATACACCCTGCCAGTATCGTCACTGGGTGAGGAGATCAAGATATCTCTCCTCACCAGCCTCTCTGCTGGCAAGCAGGCAGCATGGTGTCAGGGCAGGTAGACATCCTCCCATGCTGCTTCTCATGCTCCCCTCGCACTGGTCAGGTGAGAGACCTGCCGGGCACTCAGCCTACAGAGCATGCAGGGAGAATGAGAGGAAGCATGGTAGGATTTCTGTGCATCTGGGAAGTCTACAGGCACCATGCTGCCTGCAACTAGACACCAGAGAGATATGGGAGCTGACCCTGGAAGTTCAATGTGCTGGTGGGGCAATTCTTGGGTGTGCAATGCAGGTGATTGGACATGTCCTGGGTGCTGGGGTAACTGTTGTAAAGTGATACCGAGATGATTGCTTGATGACTAAAGTGTTGTGTGGTGTAATATTTTTTGGGGGTGGTGGTCTCTTCATGGTGGGTATTTCTTGCTTTATGTACTGCACCTTATTTTCTTCCTGAAACTCTCCTGAATATCTTTGTTCCTCAGACTGTATATCATGGGATTCATCATAGGAGTTAATACTGTATAAAACATTGCCACAAGAGAGTCCAAATCAGATGAGTAGGAGGCTTTTGGCCGGACGTACATAAAGATGAGAGGAAGAAAGAATACATTTACCACAGCAAAATGGGAAGCACAAGTGGAAAAAGTCTTTCTCCGTCCATCGGGGGAGGCTATTTTGAGGATGACCGATATAATTTTAATGTAAGAGACGACCACACAGGTAAAGCTTATCAAAAGGATAAGGGCGCTAAAGGAAGATCCGACAGTCACATTAAAGGACGTATCTGTGCAAGCCAACTGGAGCAAAGGAGGGTGGTCACAGTAATAATGGTGGATTATATTTGGACCACAAAAAGGTAACCTGAAAGCTAAAACTAAAACAATTGTTGGAGTCATAAATGCTCCACACCATGCTACACCCGATAAGACTATGTATAATTTTTTGGTCATAATGGTTGAATAATGTAGTGGAAAACATATGGCCAAGTAACGGTCATACGCCATGACAGTCAGAAGAAGACATTCCGCTGCTGCGCAAGAATGAAAAAAATACATCTGAAGTAAGCAGCTGATGTAGGGAATAGTGTCGGCATTCATGGAAAACTTGGCCAACATTTTAGGCACCGTAACTGACACGTAACTCATATCTAAGAAGGACAAGTTGCTGACAAAGAAATACATGGGGCACTGTAAACGGTGGTCCAGGAGGACCAGCAAGAAAATAATCCCATTTCCTGCGATTGTGAAAAGATATATAATGAGGAAAGTGCAAAAGAGCAAAACGGGATATCTCTGGAGGCTTGGGAATCCCAATATAATGAACTCGGAAACTGGTTTGCCGCTGATGAGATTGGTAGAAGTGTCATTATTGATGTATTCTCTGTTTACCTGCAGATAAAACAGACAACACGAATGATTACTTATAGTAATTATGAAATCTGGGTTATGCATTAATATTGTTTTATAAATATTCTTATTAAGATCTATTGAATCATATTTCATAAAACCTCTCAACCCTTCTTCCTACAGTAAAAACGGTGCAATTTGTAACTTTTACATAGCATCTCACTTATCCAGAGCTTCTTCACCAAAACTGGTCAAGCTTTTACTATTAAATTGTGACTACATGTCCAATCTTGATGTAAGTGAAGTTATCTGAAGATCCCTGCTTTTAGGTTCAACTTCATAGCAAGAGCACCCTCTAGTTAGCAAAAACTCAGCATAGTAAACCGTGGTCTACTAGAAGAAAAACTCACCACCACTCACCTTGCTCTACTACAAATAAAACTCACCACCACTCACCTTGGTCTACTAGAAACAAAACTCACCACCACTCACCTTGGTCTACTAGAAACAAAACTCACCACCACTCAGCTTGGTCTACTACAAACAAAACTCACCACCACTCAGCTTGGTCTAAAAAAAGCAAAACTCACCAACACTCAGCTTGGTCTACTAGAAACAAAACTCACCACCCCTCACCTTGGTCTACTAGGAACAAATTTCACCACCACTCACTTTGGTGGTGAATTTTGCTTCTATTAGAACAAAGTGAATGGTGGTGAGTTTTGTTCCTAGTAGACCAAGGTGAGTGGTGGTGAGTTTTGTTTCTAGCAGACCAAGCTGAGTGTTGGTGAGTTTTGCTTTTTTTAGACCAAGCTGAGTGGTGGTGAGTTTTGTTTGTAGTAGACCAAGGTGAGTGGTGGTGAATTGTGTTTCTTTTAGACTAAGGTGAGGGGTGGTGAGTTTTGCTTCTATTATGGTATAATAGAAGCAAAACTCACCACCCCTCACCTTAGTCTAAAAGAAGCACAATTCACCACCACTCACCACCACTGGTTTCATAGAAGGCAGCCAGATGCTCTAAATCTTTGAAGGTTTGAAAGAAGTCAAAGAACAAGTATGCCAGGTGATTACCAGCTGAATATAGTCCAGAAAATACTACAGACAGCAAATCACACTTACACACAATAGACCTAGGTAGGTTTGCATCATATACAAGTTCTGAAGACCACCTTGTGTTTTCTCTCTACCATCACTGCATGATCTAAGTTACAAATATTTGCATTATTCTTCACCAATAATATGTCTCCATCTGGACCTCTATCATAAAAAGACTAGCAACTGATCTTTAGAGCTCTGGTGCCTACTGCTGAAAGAAAATTAGAGCAAAACGAGATGAATGCAAAAAAACAAATTAGTAACGACTCCACCAAAACACTTCATTTTAGAAGGGCCAGCTTTAATGGGCTAAGGGCATCGATTAAACATGTAGACTGGGATGGATTGTTTTTTGGCCAAAAAACAGAAAGGACACTCTAAAAAAATGCACAAATAAATACCTTTGGGAAACAAATACAAAAGACACAAATCAAAATCAATGTGGCTTACCAGTTACATAAGAAAATGCAAAACAAGATCATGGTATTCAAACATTCTAAAAGCAAATGATCAGCAGTATCATTTATAGAGTACAAAGATGCCAACAAAGCCTGCAAACATGCAATTAAAATGTCTAAATTAGAAAATGAAAAAAGAATTGAGGAGAGTAAAACTAACCCCACCAAAATTGTAAATGGTAAAAAGCTTAAGACAGAAAATGTTGGGCCCCTTTTATCCAAATTGGGAAATGGGGTTAGTGAGAACATTGAGAAAGCAGACATGTTATAAACTTTTTTTCTTCTGTTTATACCAAGGAAGAAACGATGGATGAGCCCCTGCTACCTGAATGCACTGAATCGACACAGCAAACTGGGATTGGATGAAAAAGGAAAAAATTCATATTAAAGTCTGTTAAGATAGACAAGGCCCCAGGGCCAGATGGTATACACCCAAGGGTCCTTAGAGAGTTAAGCATAATTCTGGCCAGACCACATTTATGATCTTTAGGGATTCTTTCAGTTCAGGTATAGTGCCAACAGACTGGTGAAAGGCGGATATCATGCTAATATTTAAAAAGGGATCAAAATCTCTGCAGGGTAATTATAGGCCAGTGAGCTTGACATCGGTAGTGGGGAAAATATTGGAAAGATTGCTAAAGGTATACATTCATGAAACATTAAAACATAGAATATGTCATCAGATAAGAACCATTCGGTCTATCTAGTCTGCCCAATTTTCTAAATACTTTTCTTGGACCCCAGTTCCCCATCTTATATCTAGGATAGCCGTGTCTCACCTATGCATGCATAAAATCCTTGACTGTGTTTACCTCTACCACAAACATCCACTACCCTCTCAGTAAGGTAATATTTCCTGATATTTCTTTTAAATCGTTGCCCCTCTAATTTAAGACTATGTCCTCTAGTTGTGGTAGTTTTTCTTCTTTTAAATATACTTCCTTCCTTTACTGTGTTGATTCCCTTTATGTATATAAATGTTTCTATCATATCCCCCCTGTTATGTCTTTCCTTCAAGCTATACATGTTAAGATGCTTTTAACCTTTTCCTGGTGAGTTTTATCCTTCAATCCATGAACCAGTTTAGTAGCCCTTTTCTTATCTTTCTCCAAAGTATCAAAATCCTTCTTGAAATACAGTCTCCAGTACTGCGTACAATACTCCAAGTGAGGTCTCACCAGCGCTCTGTACAATTCTCCAAGTGAGGTCTCACCAGTACTCTGTACAGTACTCCTAGTAAGGTCTCACCAGCACTCTGTACAATACTCCAAGTGAGGTCTCACCAGCACTCTGTACAATGGCATGAGCACTTCCCTCTTTCTACTGCTAATACCTCTCCCTATACGGCCAATCATTCTGCTAATACCTCTCCCTATACAACCAAGCATTCTGCTTGCATTTCCTGCTGCTCTATTATGTTGCCTTTAAGTCCTCTGTAATTATTACTCCTAAATGGCTTTCCTCAGATGTTGAGGTTAGGACTGTACCAAATAGTCTATATTCTGCTTTTGGGTTTTTACGCCCAAGGTGCATAATCTTGCACTTGTCCACATTAAATGTCAGTTGCCACAGCTCTGACCATTTTTCTAGTTTAGCTAAATCATTTGCCATTTGGCTTATCTCTCCATGAATATCAACCCTGCTGCAAATCTTTGTATCATCAGCAAAAATACATACTTTGCCAACAAGACCTTCTGCAATATCACTAATAAAATTTTACAGAGAATGGGTCCAAGAACAGATCCCTGAGGTACCCCACTAGTAACAAGACCTTGCATCTAATATACACTAATTACTACAACCCGCTGTTGCCACCATTGTCTAAATACAAGAATACATCTTGAATCAGAATATGAATCGTAAAAGTCAGCATGGTTTTGTGAAAGACAGGTCTTGTAAAACCAACTTAATAACATTCAATGAAGAAGTCAGTAAAGATATAGATCTAGGTATGGTCTTTGACTGTTCCACACAAACGGTTACTGTACAAATTGAGACAAATAAGCTTGCAGCAAATGTATGTATTTGGATAGACAGTCGGCTAAAATATAGAATGCAGAGATTTGTTTTAAATGGAAAATCCTCAAACTTGGCCAGGGTATTAATTTTGAGTATATTTGGCAACTTTTTTTTAGGCCTTCTTCTTTTTAATTTGTTTTTTAATGACTTCTAAAGTTGTGCTGAGAGCCATGTCTCAGTGTTTGCTGATGACACTAAATTAGGTAAGGTAATACAGACTAATCTTGATGTTTATTCTTTGCAGGGAGATTCGGACAAATTGGTGGTCTGTGCAAGCAAGTGGCAAATTATGTTATAGACAAATGTAAAGTTACGCATTATGGGAAAATTAATAACAAAAAAATGTAGACTTTTAATGGTATCTCCCTGGGAAAAACTGCTAATGAAAAGGATTAAGGAATCATTGTAGATAACAGACTTGGCAACAGTACCCAATGCCAGTCAGCAGCTGCAATAAAACATGGCTTTGACTGAAGGAAGATATCATCTTGCCTCTTTACAAGTCAATGGTAAGACCTCACACTGAAGAAATGATATTATGGAGCTAGAAAAAGGGCAAAGGAGAGCTAAATGAATAAGGGGATTGGAGGATCTTAGTTATGAAGAGAGTCTAAAAAAATATGTATTTATATACGGGGATATAATAACATTATATAAATACGTGCAGGGCCAATATAAAGAGCTTTCCAGGGACCTGTTCATTGACAGAAATGTACAAAGAACAAGGTCACCCCCTGAGACTGGAAGAGCAAAGATTTCATAGACAGCAAATGGTAAAGGGAAAAAGGGATTCTTTACGGTAAGGACAATAAAGTTATGGAACTCACTGCCAAGAGAGGCGCTGCTATCAAACAACAGAATGAACATTAATGTTTTAGAGCTCTGTGAAGCCTGACACGTTTCGTGCATCTAGCACTTAGTCATGTCTAATTAACCATGACTAAGCACTAGATGCACGAAAAGCATCAAGTTTCACTACTGATTTGATTTGCTACATTGTTACATGCTGCTGTGTGTACCTATTTTGATTTTTTCACGACTGATACAATTAAAATGGTCTTTTGCTACAACCTGATATTTCGACTCGTGTCCCTGCTTCTCCTTCCACGTTAATTGTTAATCGGTGTTGGCCGCGCACCTGTAGAGGCGCCAGAATAATCGAATGGGAACCCACAACACGCCAGCTGAACCACCCACCAGTTGGTCTGAATTCCTTTTACGTACTCTATTAGCAACCCAAATTTCAAACCCTTCTAGTACTTATGACCTGCCCCATGACTCTTGCTCTTATCAGCGTCCACTGGAACAGTTTTTTTTTCTTTTTAAAATAAAACAATAAAACTGTTTACTCTTTCCAGGCCAGCTGTGCAGTATCTTCGGAGTAACAGACTCATTTTAAATGTCAATGAAGACTCAGGGCACAACATTTTTTTTCATACTCCATACATGTGTAGATAAAGAGCATGTATATACATACAGTCTATAACATATGGGAAATAAATGTACTGCATAAAACAAAAATACTATTAAACATGTTAACGTACCTTTTGCAGATAGTTTCCAATAGCAAATATAGCCATTAAAAAGCGAATTTGTTTTTTGCAATATAAGTTTATTTTCTATCGCAGATAATTAGTGATGTGACTTATACGTTAAACATAATAGATATTTAATATGAATTTGTTTTCTTTCTTCTCCTACGCAATCATTTGTCAAGCCTCCTCTTTATACTCCCAGTTTAAAGGGTCTGTAAAGATGGTCTTACATCTCACGGGACTGATTAAAGGTGATGTAGATACTGTGTTGACATCTGAGCCTCTCCTAATGGTGATGTTTTGTTTGTTTGTTTTTTTTTCTCACTGTTTTAGTAACAGAAACAACATGTTTGTTGCCTCCTTTAGGGGCCAATCAATGAGTGTCTAAATCTTCAATAATTTAACTTACAGTAACAGAAGTGACCGGGTTAAACCCTAGAGGATTTGTTATTCAAGGAACATGACTGAAGCAACTGACTGGTAATCATTTTGGAAAGTTCGGGAGGAGTAAGGGAGATCCAACCTTGCAAGAGTAAGGAGTTTAGTCAGGGGACATAATGTGGGTTATTTATAAAAAAGGCGCAAACGGAAAATACACAATAATGCGGATATATCTCCTTGGGCACCAAAGAATAAAGCTAACTTCCACCAAAGGTCAGGAGGTTGAACTATTAGTGCAGGATTAGAACTTCTGAGCTGCTTTGGAGGTATTAGCGCCAATCACAGCCTAAATATAAAGAAAAAGAGATTCAAAAAGTGCATGAAAAATGAGAGAAAACCTCTGGCAAATCCATGTTGGCTGCTATTTCCCAGCACAGCTGGTTTGGATGAGGAACAGAAGCAGCAGCTCTCAGAAGTCAGGCATCATATTCAATGCAAAAGCCCTGTTTGCATTAAACTGTAGCTATTTAACAGGGGGGTGTTGCAAAAGTTAACAAGCCCACCTGACACCAACAGAGGGGTAATACATGCAAATTAAGGTAGGGAGGCCTTTAGAGGAGGAAGGAGGTAAATAAGCACAAACATTAGACTTAGTGGTGCATCTTGCTTTTGTGCTGCCCAGGGCAGACAAAATTTGGGCACCCCCCTCCCACGTTGCACACCTACGACATGCCCCATCACCCACGTTGCACACCCACGACATGCCCCATCACCCCATTAAATGCCCCATCACCCACATTGCACTCACATTAAATGCCCAATCACCCCATTACATGCCCCCATCACCCACATTCCATACACACTAAATGCCCCATCACCCCTATTGCATGCCCCCATCACCCTCATTAAATGCCCCCACCATGTCCATTACATGCCCCCATAACCCAGATTGGGAAAAAGCTAAAGATTGTTGAACAGTGGGGGTGGGTGCAAAAATGTTTGAAGCACCAGAAGTATGCTTTAACACCCTCTGGCAAAGTGCCACCCTCTGGCAAAGTGCCGCCCTAGGCGAGTGCCTTGTTTGCCTTGTGGAAGATACACTACTGTGCATATGTCAGGAGGTCAGGAAAGAAACCTGAAAGTTTGCTATTGTACATAAGATATGAAGATTGCGTATTTAGTCTACCTTCCTGGCATGTGTTTTATACATAAACCTTGATGAAATTGTTGACGGGTTTAATGTAGTTCGTCACCTAAGCATTGTTTATACAGTGAATGTAGAGAATAAAAAATGACCTAATAGTTTAGGTTGAAAAAAGACTTGTGTCCATCAAGCTCAGTCCTTTTCCTAATCCTTTTTTTTACTGATTTTTGATTCAAAACAAGACAAAAAAAGAAAACCTTTCAGCAATTCCAAATTCTGCTTTGAATGTAGAAAAAAATCCTTCTTGACTTACATTTCTATTTGTATAAACAAGCACACACAAAAATGAATGCCTTTTCTAACGTACGTAGCCCTGGATGTTCTGCTTCATTAAAAAAAAGTATCCAGGTACCCTAAAAATGCATGTGATTTATTTGCTAGCACCACCTCTTTAGTCAGGGAATTCCATAACTTTATTGTGCATATTGTTAAAAATCCCTTCAGTTGTCATAGACTGATGGGTCTACATAAAATATATTGAAATTTGTCCCAAAGTAATGGTCCCAAAGTCTGAATTATTTATTTTCTTTTAAAACCTGACTTGAATGGTGTAAAGGCAGCCTTGAACTAATAATCGTATCATAATCCAAAATGCGAGGTACAAAATATACCCCGATCTCAATAGTGACCAATATGACCATCATAACTGATTTCACGTTGAGTGATTCCGACTGAAATACTGAAGTGATAGCCTCTAAATCATCATTATATCCTATTGGTGATTTCCTACACAGAAAAAAATAGCCTAGAAATAAGAAAGGCAAGTCAAAATCATATCAGAAATTAAAGCAAAAGTCTTACTGGGTGACCTCTTGTCCTTTGTACTGTTCTGTAAATGAACAGGTCTTTAGAAAGCCCTTTGAATGGTCCCTGTTCATATTTATATAACATTATCATATCCCCTCTATGCCGCTGTTTCTCTAGCGTGCACAGATTTTACCTTTCCATCATTTCTTTATAACTAAAATTTTCCATTCCCCTTATTAGTTTTGTAGCCATCCTCTGCACTTTCTCTAGTTTCATAATGCATTTTTTTTAAAAAGGAGCCAAGAATTGAGACATGGCTCCCTATGCCCTCTGGGAGACCATTAATAAACAAGTTGAAAAGAAGTGGACAAAGGACAGACCCCTGAGATACTCCACTTATCACATCTGTCCAATCTGAGAACCTCCCATTTACCACCACCCTATGTCAGTCAATTTGTACAGTAACCTTTTGTGTGGAAGTGTATCAAATTCCTTAATAAAGTCTAAATTTATCACATCCAATGCAGCACCCATTTATTTATTTGCACTCACCTCTTCATATAATGTAATTAAGTTAGTTTGACAAGATCTGTCTTTAACAAAGCCATGTTTGCTACTGGTAATGAGATTCCTGTTCAATATGAATACTGGAATATATTCCCTTAGCAACCCTTCAAACAGTTTCCCCACCACGGATGTCAAGCTTACAGGTCTGTAATTGCCTGACTGGGATTTTGATCCCTTTTTAAATATGGGCCCCACATCAGCTTTATGCCAATCATAAATAATGGTCTGGCCTAGCTCTATAAGTACCCGTGGGTGTATACCATCTGGCCCCAGGGCTTTGTCTATTTTAACACCATTTAATTGTTTGAACACTTTTTCTTGTGTCAACCAATCACATGCGTGCTGTGACTGTACTGTAAACGTAGCTTGCAGGTTCTTGTCCATTGGTTCTTCCTTGGTAAAGACAGAAGAAAGTAAATTATTTAAAATATCTGCTTTCTCACTGTCTCCACTTATTATCTCACCCATTTCAGATAACAAGGACCCAACATTTTCAGCCTTTCAGTATTTTCCATTTATATATTTAAATATTTTTGGGGGATTACAGTTATTTGTTGGCTTCTTTATATTTAGTAAATACCTCTGCTGATCCACTTACCTTCTGTGGTTTTTTCCCAAAAATAATCCATCCCAGTCAACAGGACTTTAAACCTACTAAAGTTGACCTTTTTAAAATTCAGTGTTTTGGTTGGACCCATACCACTTTGCCTTTCTGAATTAATCTCAAAGGATACCATGTTATGGTCACTATTCCCTAAATGCTCCCTTACTTGGCTGTTAGAGATAAGCTCCTCCATGTTAGTTATTACCAGATCCAGGCACGCTTCGCCTGCTTTTAGCAGAATTATTGGTTCCATTTTTCCATTCTACTTCTGGGTAATTTAAATCAACCTTAATGATACTACACCCTATTTAAGAAGCTTTTTATATTTGCATTAATAGCCAATACTTGGTGGTTTATAACAAATACCCAGTAATAATTTCTGTGCAGGTCTACCTCCACTGACTATCTCCACCCACAATGATTCCACATGTTCAGTACTGTCATTATATACATCTTCCCTCAAATGAGGAAACAATGCTGGTTTGACATATAGACAGACCCCGCCACCTCTTTATCCAATACAGAGGAGTGCGTGAGAACTGAGCCATGCCACAGGCAGACCATGTCCTTTTCAAACCCACACCTCCTAACCAGTAAGGCGTCATCAGTCACCCAGGGACTGACCACTACTGCAAGCAAGGATAGAGTGAGTCTTCTTGTGCGTCCTTTGTCACCCACGTAACGGTGGCGCTTTATGCACATGTGCATGACAGAGTGGTACTTCCCGTTCTTCCGTGGGTGCTTCGATCGGGCTGTTTATACACACAGGTGAGTACTAATGGTGATTTTACTCATATTGGTATGTGTATATATAGTGATTGTTTTAAATGCACTTTGATCTTGATAACGGCTCCAAGTGGGGCCTAAACGTTGCTGTCTCTAATGAGAAATTGAAGAATACAGATTTTTCTGCTTTGGCAAATCCTTTGAGTGCGTGTATTTCTACCTTTTGGATTTGTATATATATGAATATGTGTATATATGTACAGCCATATGTATATGTATAGTGGGATAACATGTACAGAAGATTAATGATAGTATACCAATAGCACTGTTATATTTGAGGTATTCTGACATCAATTGATAGGCAAACAGGAAGTAATGAGGAGTAGGTTGTGGGGTCTGAAACAGTCAGTGGTGTTGAGGGGGTACATGACACAGACTTGCCTGGTCATAATTATAGAACATCCAGTGATAGACTATGTTATCAATTGATTTGTATTAACACTGTTCTCTCTCTTGTACTCCTAGCATCTCAACCCCCATCATTAACATCTCATGGCCTGCACAGGACACATGATATCTTCCAGCTTCTCCTCAGATTACACCAGGTCAGATGGCTCAGTTGGCCTTGGTGGTAGATTCCTCTTCACCTGTCTTTGGTCCGTCAAACATACAAATACATGAGCATGTCACCTGTAGTATAAACATTTGCAAATGTTAGGGTTTCATGCATGAAAGAAGGAATTACATGTAATTGTGAATGAAGATCCTAAGATATGGCCAAAATAGCTGACTGGAAACATTCCCGAAATCAGCAGCTCTTAAGAATGATTACACCTCAGGTACTATGGCCTTAACTTGGGAATTCCATTCACCATTCCATGAAATTCCCCCATGCATGAATGAAGCCCACTGAAAATGTTGATGTGAAATGTTCTGCATCCAACTGCACTCAACATTAACAATGGATTTTTTTCATCTTTGTCAGACCTATCTATACCACCTTTTATACCAGGTTCCTCCCACCAGCTGCCGGCTCCTTATGAGTATACCTGAGATCCACCACCCAAAGCAGATATACATGTACACCAATTAATGTCTCATGTCAATGCATATGCATTTGGCTACCTCTGGAATGCAATCTATGTAAATACTACTGTACACCAATGTAGACGGAAATGTGGACATGAATGTACAGTTGTGTGACATCAATATACTTGTGTGCTACAGTGATAGGAATGTGTAAGCCCTTATAGGTTCAATTACAGGATTAGGCTACAATCAGTATGGGCTTGTGTTCTGTAACTGCTAATTGACAATAGATATGAGAACTGCAGAGCCGAATTTAGAATGTTATAAGGTGTTCATCAGTATGCAATAGTTCAGGATTCAGATGACTATGCATGTGAACTGTAAGAGAATGTGATGTTTACATTTTGTATTGCAATGTCCTAAACATGTTCTCATTTCCCTACTGCCATCACATCAGGAGCATCTCCATAATCTTCTTACCCTGATGACATCATTCAAAGGTGCTGTACATGGTATGGCTCATGAGATTGCTGTACCAAGAGGAGTAAAATGCTAGAGCTGAACACTGCAGCCGTATTTTGCAATACACATATGCTAAATTTAAATTCCAGCATGCTTTATTAGAGCATACCACTGCTGCTGCTGCTGTAATTCGCCCACCTAACATCGTTACATGAGCCCAGGGGTTTGAAGGTCAATCTGATGGGGGTCATTGTGATCCCAACATAACAGGTGGGTTGCCCAGTACATCATCCGATACTGTAGCATCTCGTTAGTTGCCATGGGACCCTTGGTTATTTACCATTCCTGTCACCAAGTTGTCCACCTCCTTCAACAAACTCTGCACCCCCCTCTCACTGCTCCCTTCCTGCCCTGGGCTTGTTTATTGTTATTATTTTATATCTAATTGAAAAAATTAGAAATGAAAAATAGTGTTATTTGAAGTTACTCTCACTCTCACGGTGTGTGTTGTAACCATGCACCCTTGTATCCAGGCATTTCAGTATCCTTCTTGGTTTGCTTTTTTGTTTATTATTTATGCTTATTCCTGCCCTGCTTTGTATTCCAGTACTGCCTTATATTCAGGCCCTGCCATGGAATCCTGTTATGTTTTCTACCTGTCTTTATGTTTCATTCTAGGTTTTCTCTGGTTTACTCTGCCTTGTATAAATCACACCCGTTTCTTTTCTGTCCTTTACAGCAGTCTGCAGGTATTCTGTGTGTGTGAAATGTTATTCTGTAAGCCTGTGTCAATCATTTGCTAATATTCTGTCTTAGTTAGGGACGTGTCTAATGTGGGGTACCTTGACGTGGTTTGCAAGCTAACATCTAATTGGCCAATAGGTGAACCCCATTTTCCCCACATTTTTAGTGTTAGGCTAGTTCCTGTATTTATATTTGTTCCTTTGTATGTTCCTCTTGTGTTCCTTTGCTATGTCCTCTGTATACAGTCTTAGTTATATCTGTGCCTGTCCCTTTAAGTTATGTATGTACCCTTTGTCTGTGCCCTGCATCATTCCTATGTTATTATTCTGCAACCCTGTGCCTTTTATTATTTATCCTTAGTTTGGTTTATGGTTTATCTTGCTTATTGCTTTGCCTCTGCCCTGTAGCCCTGTACTCTGTATTTCAGTTCTCCCTCAGTTGCTTTTCTGTTTTAGCTCTGCTTTGATGTCATTTAGGTTATTCTGTTCTAGATTTATATCTGGATACAGCAGCTGCTTCACAGGGCCTGAGGCGTGGCTGAATAAACTTGGGGTCCCAAGCCTCCAAGGGATTGCAGTTACCCAGCACCAGGTCCTGTGTCTCCATCCTGCGATGTAGCTCCTGAATCTCTTCCGCTGTTGTAGACTAAATCTCCTTAATTCAAGTCTTAGCGGGTGACCTCTTGTCCTTTGTACTGTTCTGTTAATGATCAGGTCTTTAGAGGGCCCTTTAAATGGGCCCTGTACATATGTATATAACGTGATATACATATATTTATATAATTATGATAATATCCCCTCTAAGATGAAATTTCTTTAGCGTGTACAAATTTAACTTTTCTAGCCTTTTTTCATATCTAAAACTTTCCATTCCCCTCTGCACTTTCTCTAGTTCCATATTGTCTTTTTCTAGACTAGGTGCCCAGAATTAAGAGGTAGATTACATGCTCCCTGGTAATTAAAAAAAGTGGTATATTAAGGACTCAATGTCTGCCGCTAAAGCAATTAACAGGTCTAGTAATAGCATTATCACACCCATTAAAAATAAATGCTGCACCCGCCCGCTAAAAACCTCCGTACTTTCTATAGAGGTTTAGCGGAGCCAGTAAAAACACAGTTCTGTTTGGTAATTACGGCACAAACAGTTATTTAATGGCAGCCGGTAAAAATCAACAGACCAGAAATCTTTAATTTTTGCCCATTTATTTAACCCTAAAAAAGCACTTAAATATGCAGCAACTGCTTAACGCAGCCACTATTTGCACAATGCGCCCTACAGCACTGAGAGTGTTAACCTGTAAAAACAAAATATATAGGAGGAGCCACAGATGTTGCATCACATCTGTCAAATCAGCCCCATGTGACTGCAGGGCAGATAAGATTCCTGCAGTCACTAAAATACATTACCTCTGGGGACATGGTATGGAGCTATGCCCATGACCCCAAAATACAGAAATTATCTCCCAGGGAACTTAGGGCTGCCTCCATGCCCCCAAATGAAATTGATCCCCCTCCCCTTACCATATGTGCCAAGGGCTGCCTAATAACCCATGCAGATTAATTAAATACATTAATTACCCCCATGTGCTGGGGCTGGAATTATGTCCAATTCATATTAGATTAATTAAATAACCCACTCTAATGTGCAGGGGGCTGTCCAAATCCCCCTGGCTCAATAAATACATAAATGAAAATAAGTTGCTACCTTCCTGGGCAACCCCAAAAATAAAAACATATTCCTACCTAGTGCTAACAAATCCTGGCGACATAGTCAGCCAATAAGAGTCTCCTGGAGGCTTTTGAAATACCAGCCCTCGCGGTCTAATATTCCATTAGCAGTCTGCATCCGGTAATTATAATGGGGGGCTTGGAAAAGGTAATAGTAACAGGGGACTGGTAGCCATCTTACAGGCTCTCAGCCCAATTAAAAATAAAAGCCCCCCCATATGTGTAAGGGGTATCAGGGGGAATTTGTGGATCCCATTTTACCCTGTTTTGTTGGGGAAGTGGAAAGTCCACCTTTTTTTATGAGGTCAGAAAACAAATACAAGTTTCAAGTAACCTTCCATGGGCTATAATAGCAGGTGAAGTGAATCTAGCAGATTTATAAGTAATCCTGACTCACCCTGGATCATGTGCTATGTTTAATATGGTTATTACGTCTGTTAGTATATTGGTTTATATGTAATGTAAAATACTCTGATTACAATATGTCACAGGGGCGTTGCTAGGTCTCCAAAACATCCGGGGCTGGAGCCCATGACAGTCTTGATAGAAGTTGATTAAATTAGATCACATGCTCAGGCAGCATACAGACTGATATAATTGACGCCAATGAACAATAGGTATATATGGGTATATATCGGGGCTCAACAAATCCCAGGCACCAGGAAATTATACCTGGCGCCCAGTTATTGTTGTCCCTGCATGGTGCCCTCGCCGCTGGGATCATTTTATTTATCCAGCGGAGGGCGGGGGAGCAGTGTGTGCACCGGCTGCACAGTCTTCCTGCTCCATCCCCACATGCACCGTACTATAGTGTCCGAGCGCTGAGTGTGCTCAGCAGGGCTAGAAACAACAGCAGGGCACAGACCAGGCTAGAATGAGGTATAGCAGCCAAGAGGGGGACAAAATTGCTGACTTGTGCGTAAGTGTATGTGACAGAGTGTGTGTTTGTGTGTATGACTGACTGCATGTGTGTGTGTGACTGTGTGTTTATGTGACCCACTGTATGTGTGTGTGACTGTATGTCTGACTGTGACAGAATGTATATGTGTGTGTCTGTGACTGACTGTGTGTGTGTCTGTCTGTGACTGTATGAGTGTGTTTGTGTCTGTCTGTTACTGACTATATGCGTGTGTGTGACTGACAATAAGACTCGCAGCACACAAAAAACTCACATTACTCAAAGTTACACTTATACACAAAAATACACAGCCACAAATACACACACATACACATGCAGCCTCACATACACACACATTCACACTTGCACAGTCACACATGCACAGTCACACATACATACACAACCCCACTTACACACACCAACTTACATCACACACACACACTTGTATGTGAGCAAATTCCCATGATTTAAAAATAACTGAGCATATAAAAATGACTCAACCCTGACCCCCCCCCCACATAGATACCCTTACATAGACAACCTTACACTCACACACACATCCAGACAACCTTACACACAGACACCCTTATACACACAGATGGCCTTTTCCACACAGACATTCTGCCACGCAGACTCGTGTGTAAACCTGCAACTCTCACACTCACATCACAAATATTTTTAATTTTTTAATAAAAAGGGGTAAAAAACTTGGGGAGAATAGGCTGAGGTATGAAGGTATGCTCCTTCTACCAACCTAATAAAAGAGAGAAGTGCAGGGAATTGAGATGGGAATTCAACTGAATGCGATAATTTTTCCAGCTCTGCTACTTTAGCCTTAATTTTGAAATTCCCATCTCACTTCCCTGCAATTCTCTCTTTCATGAGTAAAGCCTATAATATAATGAGCAGCTCATACACTCATAATGTATGGGTTTAATAGTATAACGAGGCCCATGTGATGTTTAATGCCATGTGTATGGACTCATTGCCATCAACATAAAGACTATATATAAAGATGAATCACTATTATTCATATTGAATGTGATAATCAGGTGTGAAAATAAAAATGGTATGAGCACTGTTTCACACTTGATTATCACATTCAATATGATTAATAGTAATTAATCACATTTTCTCCTAGTAATCTCACTGCCACTGACACACACTCCTAACTCTGCCACTTATGCTTTCACTCTCGAACACTTACACTCTGCCACTCACACACACTCATAACTCTGCTGCTCACGCTTACACTCACACACACACACTCATATCTCTGCTGCTCACACTTATACACTCCAAAACTCTGCCACTCACCCACACTTACACTCTGCCACACACATACACGCACACTCATAACTCACACTCTTCCAAACACTCACACTATGCACACTCACTCATACAATCACACTGTGCCACTTACACACACTTACATTCTGCCACTCACACACATACACACTCATAACTCTTCCACTCATGCTTACACTCACTCACACGCACACTCATATCTCTGCTGCTCACACTTATACACTCCAAAACTCTGCCACTCACCCACACTTACACTCTGCCACACACATACACGCACACTCATAACTCACACTCTTCCAAACACTCACACTCTGCACACTCACTCATACAATCACACTCATTCTGCCACTCACACACATACACACTCATAACTCTTCCACTCATGCTTACACTCACACACACTCTCTTCCAATCACACTCTGCCACACTCACACACATACACTTACTTACACTCTGCCACTCACAGTCTGCCACTCATATACTGTCATAACTTACCTCGCAGCAGATCCCCAGAGTATCCTCTCCTAATCGCGCACCCGGCTGTACCTGATTACACACAGCCGGGGACGCGCGTTTCTCCACTATCGGAGCTCAGGCGCGCCCCCGATGACGTCAGCACGCGACTAGCGGGAACATTTAAAAGTGCTCCTCACAGTAATACCTGTGCTTGGTGATTCTCGTGTTTTCCCTGAACTCCTGGCGTTTTCCTATACTTGATTACTTGTTGCCGATTTGGATTGTTTCCTGGATTATTCTGATCTTCTGGTTTCCCTACTCCTGGTCTGTTATCCGTTTTGCTGCTTTTCTGTGTATGACCCTGGATTGTTTAAACGTTTATGAAGATTGCTGATTCCCCTGATTCTGGATTGTTTACGAAAATAAAGTTTGCCGATTCCCCTGATCTTGGATTTGTACCCGACTATTCTATTTTCGCATACCCTGGTTTATCCTGCATAGCGGTCTCTCACTCCTCCTTATATCTGATTATCACATAATCACCAAGCCATCAATATGGAGGCCGCAGGATTAGCAGAAGCACTTACCGCTCTAACTCAACAACTGGCGACTATGACTCAATCCATCCAAGAGTTACAAGCCGGGCAGACCCAATTACAGCAACAAGTGCAACATCTGCAAACTGCTCGTGCTAATGCACCTGAACCTGCCGCTGCATTCCCGGTACCTCCCCCAACCCCAGTATTACTGGACGGGGCCACTGCATCAGAACCCCAAGTGGTACTCCCTGATAAATTTACAGGTGACAGAAAGAAATATCGCACTTTTATTACTTCCTGCCAGATCCTCTTTGCTCTACGACCACGTACATATGCTTCAGACTACGTACGTATCCACACCGTTATATCCCTACTTACAGAAGAACCCCAGTTATGGGCTCATCATCTGTTACATATTAATAGCCCATTATTGGAATCTTGGTCTTCATTTCGACAAGCACTGGACTCCTTATATGAAGACCCTTTCCGAGTTGCATCTGCCACCAACACCCTTCGTACCCTTAGACAAGGACGCAGACCTGTGGAGGAATATATAACGGAATTCCGTAGGATAGCACTGGAGACTACGTGGAACGAATCGGCCTTGCTGGACCAATTTCGACTAGGGTTATCAGACTCATTAAAAGATGAACTAGCTCGAGTTGGTATTCCCGCTGCCCTGGATGATCTCACCAGACTGGTGACACAGATTGACAGAAGATTAAGAGAGAGAAGAGCGGAAAGGAGCACTTCACCTCAAACTCATGTTCCTGTGTACAATTACCCTCACTCAGAAAGCAACACTACGGTCCCCACCTCCACAGAGGAACCAATGCAAATTGGACTAGTGCGGGGTCCTCTTACTCAGGAGGAGAAGAATAGAAGGAGGAGTCTTAATTTATGCCTATATTGTGGTAAACCTGGACACATGTATAAAGAGTGTCGTTCCCGACTACCACGCATGGACGGTAAGCCTTCCTCCACCTTTTTTGAACCCAATACCATATTCCCTTCTTCTAGTTCACACCACTTATCCATCCCTCTCTCCATACAGGGAACTAAAGGATCCATCTCTTTGACCGCAATGATTGACTCAGGAGCCAGCGGATGTTTTTTGGATACAAAATTGGCCAAAACTATGGACATTCCTACTCGGTTAAAATCCGCCCCAATGCATATCCAACTTGTTGATGGCAGTTCCCTAAAGACCGGACCCATCACACATGAGACCCCACCAATCATTGTCCCCATCGGCGAGGGGCATCAAGAGACACTACAATTTAATATTGTACCAGCTCCTGTCTTTTCTATTATACTGGGACTCCCTTGGTTACGCAAACACAATCCTGTGATTAACTGGGAGACCGGCACCCTATCTTTTACCTCTCCCCAATGTGTGAACCACTGTCTCACATCATCCTCAGTATGCCTCACCTCTGATTCAAGCACGATAATCAAGGTCCCTGATCCCTATCGGGATTTCCATGATGTATTTGAAAAGAAGAAGGCTGATACACTTCCACCTCACAGGCATTATGATTGCCCTATTGACCTGCTCCCAGGGGCTCCTATACCTTTTGGAAGAATATACCCATTGGCTGAACCCGAACTGAAGGTTCTGAAAGAGTATATTGAAGAAAACCTAACCAAAGGATTTATACAACCTTCCACATCACCAGCAGGTGCAGGAATATTCTTTGTTAAAAAGAAGGATGGAGGATTAAGACCCTGTATCGACTACAGAGAATTGAACAACATCACTACTAAGAATCGTTATCCATTACCCTTGATCTCAGAATTATTAGATCATCTACGTACAGCCAGTATATTTACTAAAATTGACCTCCGAGGAGCATATAATCTTGTCAGAATTCGGAAAGGAGATGAATGGAAGACAGCCTTCAGGTCCCGCTATGGACACTTTGAATACAAGGTAATGCCTTTTGGGTTATGCAATGCCCCAGCCACGTTCCAACATTTTGTAAACGATATTTTCCGCGATGTTTTGGATCAGTTTGTAATCATTTACCTCGACGACATCTTGATATATTCTCCTTCCTTAACATTACACCGTGAACACGTCAAAACCGTCCTTACTCGTCTAAGACAACATCAGTTGTACGCCAAGTTGGAGAAATGTGTGTTTGAGACACAATCCGTGGAATTCTTGGGATTCATTTTATCTCCTTGTAATATCCAAATGGACCCCAAGAAAGTGGATGCAATCCTACGTTGGCCTACACCCACAGATAAGAAAGACATACAACGGTTCATAGGATTCGCAAACTTTTACAGAAAGTTTATCCGTAACTTCTCTAAAGTGATCCAACCCATTTCCTCCCTAACCTCTAAGGATAAAGCATTCGTCTGGACAACTGCAGCTCAACATGCATTTGACTTACTAAAGACTCGATTTACCACGGCCCCGATATTGATTCTCCCTGAACCTTCCAATTCATTTACCCTGGAGGTGGATGCCTCAGACACGGCTGTAGGAGCAATTTTGTCACAACGACACCTGAAAGACGAACAATTGCATCCGGTGGCCTTCTTCTCTCGAACTCTATCCTCGGCAGAAAGAAACTACGATGTGGGTGAACGTGAATTGTTGGCAATCAAGCTGGCCTTAGAAGAATGGAGACACCTATTAGAAGGGGCTAAGTATCCAGTGACCGTCTTCACAGATCATAAAAACTTGGAATACTTACGTAAGGCTAAAAGACTACAACCAAGACAGGCTAGATGGGCATTATTTTTTACACGATTCCAGTTACACATAACCTATCGACCAGGTTCCCGCAACCTCAAGGCCGATGCTCTCTCTCGTATGGCAGAAAAAGAAGACCAATCTCTCAACACCCCGGGTAATATTCTACCTGCTGGAAACTTTTTGGCTGTCACACAAACCATTTGGGAAAACATACGGACACATTCTTCTCCCTCCTGTCTACCAAACCAATATCCCGTAACCCCAAGTCAAGGTCTTTTTTATTATAACAATAGAGTTTTTGTTCCACCTGAAGCACGCTTACAGGTTCTCCAGTTCTATCACGACTCTCCAGCAGCCGGCCACGGGGGGGTACAGCAAACCAAAGACCTCATCTCACGCATGTTCTGGTGGCCTAAACTACAGGATGAGGTATATCGATTTGTCAAATCCTGTGCCGTCTGTGCCCGAGCAAAAGAAGATCACCACAAACCATCAGGTCTTCTTCAACCTCTACCAGTACCTACCAACCCTTGGACAGATATATCCATGGATTTCATCACAGATTTACCAAGCTCCGGACATCATACTACCTTAATGATTGTTGTGGATCGATTCTCTAAAATGGCCCATTTCATACCACATACCAATCTTCCTTCTGCCAAAGAGACCGCCGAACTTTTTATACGAGAGATCTTCCGTCTACATGGACTTCCTGAAAATATAGTTTCCGATCGAGGTTCTCAATTCACATCTCGATTTTGGAGATCCTTTTGTACAGAATTACATATACAGCGTGCTCTCTCCACAGCTTTTCACCCCCAGAGTAATGGTCAAACAGAACGTACCAACCAGACCTTAGAACAATACCTACGCTGTTTCACGACCTATCTCCAGGATGATTGGTTCAGATATTTACCCTTGGCGGAGTTTGCTTACAACAATCACATCCATAGTTCTATTAAGATGTCACCTTTCTTTGTCAACTATGGGTTTCATCCGTCTATGCTCCCGGGAGCCCCTATTCCCAGTGTTGTTCCATCAGTCACGACCCATGTCAAAGACCTCACACATACTTACTCCCTACTTCGAAACACCCTAACTCAGTCACAACTACGATACAAAACGTTTGCGGATCGTCATAGGCTTATTGCACCATCTTACAAAGTGGGTGACAAGGTCTGGCTATCAACTAAACACTTGAAATTGACATGTCCTACCAAAAAGTTGGGTCCAAGATTCATAGGTCCTTTCGTAATTACACAAGTAATATCACCATCTGCCATGAAACTCGACCTACCCTCTTCTATGAGGATACATCCCGTGTTCCATGTGTCCCTACTCAAAATCTGGATAGAAAATACCTTTCCCGGTAGATTCGTGTCACCCCCTAAACCTATAGTCATAGATGGCGTGGAGGAATATGAGGTGGAACAGATCCTGGATTCCAGGTTGTATCGTGGACAGTTACAATATCTTGTTCATTGGAAAGGGTATGGTGCTGAAGACAGATCCTGGGAACCAGCTAGAATGATTCACGCTGATACTTTGATTCACGACTTTCATGAACTCCATCCCGATCGACCAGGTCATTGGCGAGCCCGGAGGTCTCGTCCTCGGAGGGGGAACTGTCATAACTTACCTCGCAGCAGATCCCCAGAGTATCCTCTCCTAATCGCGCACCCGGCTGTACCTGATTACACACAGCCGGGGACGCGCGTTTCTCCACTATCGGAGCTCAGGCGCGCCCCCGATGACGTCAGCACGCGACTAGCGGGAACATTTAAAAGTGCTCCTCACAGTAATACCTGTGCTTGGTGATTCTCGTGTTTTCCCTGAACTCCTGGCGTTTTCCTATACTTGATTACTTGTTGCCGATTTGGATTGTTTCCTGGATTATTCTGATCTTCTGGTTTCCCTACTCCTGGTCTGTTATCCGTTTTGCTGCTTTTCTGTGTATGACCCTGGATTGTTTAAACGTTTATGAAGATTGCTGATTCCCCTGATTCTGGATTGTTTACGAAAATAAAGTTTGCCGATTCCCCTGATCTTGGATTTGTACCCGACTATTCTATTTTCGCATACCCTGGTTTATCCTGCATAGCGGTCTCTCACTCCTCCTTATATCTGATTATCACATATACATACACATGCACACTCATAACTCTGCCACTCACACCCACTTACACTCTGCAAATTACATTCTGCCACTCACATACATACACATGCACACTCATAACTCTGCCACTCACACCCACTTACACTCTGCCACTCATATACATAGACATGCACACTCATAACTCTGCCACTCACACCCACTTATACTCTGCAAATTACATTCTGCCACTCACATACATACACATGCACACTAATAACTCTGCCACTCACACCCACTTACACTCTGCCACTCACATACATACACATGCACACTAATAACTCTGCCACTCACACCCACTTACACTCTGCCACTCATATACATACACATGCACACTCATAACTCTGCCACTCACACCCACTTACACTCTGCCACTTACCTCACATACATACACATGCACACTAATAACTCTGCCACTCACACCCACTTACACTCTGCCACTTACCTCACATACATACACATGCACACTAATAACTCTGCCACTCACAGTCTGCTACTTACATACACATGCAGACTCATAACTCTGCCACTCACACCCACTTACACTCTGCCACTTACCTCACATACATACACCTGCACACTAATAACTCTGCCACTCACACCCACTTACACTCTGCCACTCACATACATACACCTGCACACTAATAACTCTGCCACTCACACCCACTTACACTCTGCCACTTACCTCACATACATACACCTGCACACTAATAACTCTGCCACTCACACTCTGCCAAACACTCACCTGCAAAACTTGAGGGGGAGGAGCTAAACACGAGGGGCGGAGCCTATTGTGAGGGGATGGAGTCTGCTGCTGTTCAGCATACAGCATGCAGGAGGCGGGATCGAACGTGAGGGGGCGGAACCGAGCGCGAGGGGGCGTGGTCAGGGTCTCCATTCGGGGCTATGGAGGGGAGATCCGGGGCTTCAGCCCCAGTAGCCCCCCCCTAGCGACGCCTCTGCACAGGGGAGTAAAAGGACAATAGTTTACCCCCTGTAGTGCAGTCAGCCTCTCTGCTGCTTAAGTGGGATTTAAACTAATTATGATGTGACTTTCTATATCTGTAGCAATGCTGGTTAATTGCTGTTTGGTTTCTATTATATGTTAATATGTGGGTTTAGTTTTCTGTTAACTGGATTAAGTCTGAATATAGACTCTGTTACGGTACAATAAATGTGATTCCTGTTTCAAAGTTACTGTTTCTGCCTGGTGATTTGGAAGCTCCATCTATAACACTGGTTCTGCCTGGTGATTTGGAAGGTGGTGATTTGGAAGCTCCATCTATAACACTGGTCCTGTCTGGTGATTTGGAAGCTCCATCTATAACACTGGTTCTGCCTGGTGATTTGGAAGCTCCATCTATAACACTGGTTCTGTCTGGTGATTTGGAAGCTCCATCTATAACACTGGTTCTGCCTGGTGATTTGGAAGCTCCATCTATAACACTGGTTCTGCCTGGTGATTTGGAAGCTCCATCTATAACACTGGTTCTGTCTGGTGATTTGGAAGCTCCATCTATAACACTGGTTCTGCCTGGTGATTTGGAAGCTCCATCTATAACACTGGTTCTGTCTGGTGATTTGGAAGCTCCATCTATAACACTGGTTCTGTCTGGTGATTTGGAAGCTCCATCTATAACACTGGTTCTGTCTGGTGATTTGGAAGCTCCGTCTATAACACTGGTTCTGCCTGGTGATTTGGAAGCTCCATCTATAACACTGGTTCTGTCTGGTGATTTGGAAGCTCCATCTATAACACTGGTTCTGTCTGGTGATTTGGAAGCTCCATCTATAACACTGGTCCTGTCTGGTGATTTGGAAGCTCCATCTATAACACTGGTTCTGCCTGGTGATTTGGAAGCTCCATCTATAACACTGGTTCTGCCTGGTGATTTGGAAGCTCCATCTATAACACTGGTCCTGTCTGGTGATTTGGAAGCTCCATCTATAACACTGGTCCTGTCTGGTGATTTGGAAGCTCCATCTATAACACTGGTTCTGTCTGGTGATTTGGAAGCTCCATCTATAACACTGGTTCTGTCTGGTGATTTGGAAGCTCCATCTATAACACTGGTTCTGCCTTTTGATTTGGAAGCTCCATCTATAACACTGGTCCTGTCTGGTGATTTGGAAGCTCCATCTATAACACTGGTTCTGTCTGGTGATTTGGAAGCTCCATCTATAACACTGGTTCTGTCTGGTGATTTGGAAGCTCCATCTATAACACTGGTTCTGCCTGGTGATTTGGAAGCTCCATCTATAACACTGGTTCTGTCTGGTGATTTGGAAGCTCCATCTATAACACTGGTTCTGTCTGGTGATTTGGAAGCTCCATCTATAACACTGGTTCTGTCTGGTGATTTGGAAGCTCCATCTATAACACAGTCGGGGTACCAGGGGGTCCGTCACACCAACTTCAGGAGGACTGGTATTACGTCAGATCCACTGACTCTACTAGCCAACAAGAAGTCTCCATGGTTTGAAATAAAATCTCACTGGGCTGGAACAGGAAGGCTTCTGGTTGGCTGACAAAGTCAGACAGTTGTATGAAATAGCAGCCCTTCCACTGAGAGAAGACTAAAAAGAGATAGGGGCATTTGGCCAGCCCTTGCCATCAGGGATGGGCGAAGAGGAATGGGTGCGAGAGAATGTATTTAATTATTTTGGGGCCACAGTCTCTATGGTTCCACATTTTGTTTGGCCTTTGGCCCCGGGGCAATAGATAATGTTTTGGGGATTGAAAGTGGGACATTGGGGCAGGTCCCATGGCACCACCAACATCTTTTTTGAAGGTTAAACCTTCCAGGTTTGTAGGGAGCACTGTGTGTGACCTCTACAGCACTGAAAGGGTTAACATGTGCAAATATTGGCTGTGTTAACAATCTGGATATCTTTTTTAGAAAAACAGAATATGCAGGGCTATAAATGAAAGAGTCAACGTATGTATAGCTTTATTGACAAAGCACAACTCTGATTGCCATTTTGGAGTCAAGAACAAACCTCCCACATTATTTTCTTTTTTTTTTAAATCATTTAAAAAGTTGGAAAAAATTTTGGGGGGTGGAGACAAAGACAGGAACAAGGATAAGCAAAAGGTCGGTGTTGATGACATGTTTAAAAATTACTGTGGACTTTGTTCATGAAAGATGGAATTACATGGAAATTGCTTAAATGGGAGAATGTATAGCTTTATTGACAAAGCACAACTCTGATTGCCATTTTGGAGTCAAGAACAAACCTCCCACATTATTTTCTTTTTTTTTTAAATCATTTAAAAAGTTGGAAAAATTTTTGGGGGGTGGAGACAAAGACAGGAACAAGGATAAGCAAAAGGTCGGTGTTGATGACATTTTTAAAAATTACTGTGGACTTTGTTCATGAAAGAGGGAATTACATGGAAATTGCTTAAATGGGAGAATTTTTCCAACTACACTACTTTGACCTTATTAATTTCCTCTTTCATAAAGCTTTATGTTTTGAAGCAGGCAGCACCGTTTGGCACACGAGTTGAGCACTTAAATCCAAATACTCGAAAATGCACCAGACAGTAGACTTTACCATGGGTCAACTAACTTATTTTCAGACTCTCTTATCAAGTCAATGATGGAAGGGATTCAGAGTTGCCTCTCTACACATTTGGAATGGCTAACTCTAAGTTATGTTAGGACTGTTTAGTTATTCGCATCTAGTCCCAACTGGAAGATGCAATTCGACAGCTTAGTTTCTTTCTAAAACTCTCCTTAATATCATTGTTTCTCAGACTATATATAATGGGATTCATCATGGGAGTTAATACTGTATAAAACATGGCAACCAGGGAGTCCACATCGGAGGAATAGGAGGCTTTTGGACGGACGTACATGAAGATGAGAGGCAGGAAAAATAAATTCACCACAGCAAAATGGGAAGCACACGTCGAAAAAGTCTTTTTTCGTCCATCGTGGGAGGCTATTTTGAGGATGACCAATATAATTTTAATGTAAGAGACAACAATAAAAGTAAAGCTTATCAATATGATAAAGGCACCAAGGGAAGATCCAATGGCTACATTGAAGGACGTGTCCGTGCAAGCCAACTGGAGCAATGGAGGGTGGTCGCAATAATAATGATGGATAATATTAGGGCCACAGAATGGCAGTCTGAAAGCTAAAACCAAGAGAACTACTATGCTCGTAAACCCTCCACACCATGCTACGGAAGACAAGGTTATGTATAATGTTTTGGTCATAATGGTAGAATAATGGAAAGGTGAACATATGGCCAAATAACGGTCGTACGCCATGATGGACAGAAGAAGACATTCCGCTGCTGCTAAAGAGAGGAAACAATACATTTGAAGTAAGCAGCCGATAAAGGAAATGGTGTTGGAATTCATGGAGAACTTGGCCAACATTTTAGGCACCGTCACTGATGTGTAGCTTATATCTAAGAAGGACAAGTTGCTGACAAAGAAATACATTGGCGTCTGTAAACGATGGTCGAGCAGGATGAGCAGAAGGATGATACCATTGCCGGCGACTGTGAACAGATAAATACCAAGAAACACACAAAAAAGCAAGATGGGATATCTCTGAAGATTTGGGAATCCGAAAATGATGAACTCTGTGACGGAAGTTACGGTGAGATTGGAAGTATCTCCTTGATTAATATATTCACTGCTTTCCTGAGGAAATAAAATAATTAAATAATAAGTGTAAAATCTGTCTAAAAATAAATCATATCATTATTTTCCAAGTGTTTTTCATTTGCATGAGAAAAGTGCATAGCGTTCAAATCGGCGTGAAATACAATACAATGTACACTAATAGGATAAAAGGACAACTGTCTGTCAAGATAAAAACGTATGTTCATTTGAAAGATGGCATTAAGAGACATTGTTTGGTCTGTATAACACTATAAGTAGACCAACATATTTGTTAGAATCTCAGGTCATTGAAAAGAAAATTTGAGTCATCTGGTCAAAATTCTACAGCATGTCCGCTCCCTGATAGAGTTAAACAGAACAAAGAGGTAGCAATAAGATAATTTGTTTGTATTCTCACGCTAACAGCATTTATATTGCATTTGCCTATGCATACATACTTTTTTTTAAGCCACTAGTTCTCCTTTAGTATGTTTGAGTGTGTTAGAGGAATGACAGTAATATAGGGTTCTTATACTTTTTCCCATACCTCCTTCCCCTGGAAATTTTCTCTTTAATCCATTTAATCCATTCAGTTAGATTCTGTATATTTGCAATAATGTATGGGTTTGCAGGAAGTGCTTTTTTATAACCATTAACATGATAAAAAAAAAAATCTCTCTTCACCAGTCCTATTTGTAGTGCTGGCAGGCCACCAATGTCTGTCTGCTGCCCAAGTGCTCAGACATCCACTTAGGTGTTCTTGCGCTCCCCTCAGATCAGAGCATGGGGTGTCATGTGACCTGCCAATGCTCAGGCTACTCTTAAATGCAGGGAGAGCAGAGCAGGCATCATGCATTGGGGGGCGGGTCCTGTGAGTGCAATCTGATATACTTGAGGAAAGTCCTTGGTGAAAGTAATTTTTGATACATGGGTGCTGAGGGTAAGTCATGTGAGTGCAATGGGTGCTGGGGCAAGTCCTATGTGTGCAGTCTTGGCACTTTGGCAAGACCAGTGGATGTAATGTGGGTGCTAGTGTAAGTCCTATCAGAGAAATCTGGGTTCTTGTGCAAATCCTGTGAGTGGAATGGTAGTTGTGGCAAGTTATATGGGTGCACCTTCTCCACTTGAAATTGGACATTTCAGCACAATGTCATATGCTCTTTGGCTCCTTTTAAATAAATGTGTTACACTGGCAAAACAATAGAGGAACAATTAGGAAGTGTGTGACTGGGACAGGGAGATACAACATCTGTCTTTATTGGGGAATTAGGAAGTGTGTTCTAAACTGACACAGCAGAGATTGCTTCATGGATAAAGGACAACTGTCAACAACAATGAAGTTCTGTTTAATTGAAAGAGTTTAGTGAAAGAGTTTAGACATTTTAAATAGAAACACTTTAATGAAAGATTATAAATAAAGCACTACTGAATCATGTTTGCTCCAAATATCTCTATCAGGAGGAAGGCATGTTGTTCTAGAATCTTGGGTCAGATCCTTATTCATCTTGGGTCACTTGTTATTCTTCAAAACTAAAGATACTTGCTTTTGTCGCCATAGGCTTAATGATGCCCTCAAGCCAATGTTTTAAGTTTCTAAAGAACACATTTGAAGAGCTGTACAGAGCAAACAGGGCTCATGAGGGTACTTTTTAAAATGTATTCATTAAATCATTTCTATTCCAAATGCCTACACTTAATGCAACCGTTCAGGTATCTGAGGTATCTGAGGAGGAAATACATTTGAACAGATTATTAGGTTCAGTAAATCAATTGGCACACTCTTCACTGTACTGGGTACAAAGAGTTGCCGGTTCCACACTCAGGTATCAAAATAAATGAAAGACCAAACTCTGTGGCAGTCGAATAAATGGTCAAAATGGAGTGCGGAGTTTGGTCTTCACTTTCGTTCTTAAATAATTTAATGATTTTTTTAAATGTATTTTAATATATTTTATGCAATACTTATTCCAAAATTAAAAAATGTTCATTGTTCTATAAAGATGAAACAAATAGTATTTTTTTTGAGGAAAATTCATAGTATTATTTTATCTATTCAATATGGGGTATAGGGGTATCCATATTTCCACCAAAGAAATATTTAGGTGTGGCAATCATTTAAATATATAATGTAATACTGACATCTAAAAATGTAATAGTTATTACAATTCATAAATACTAATAATTCAATGGAGACTAAATGTAGCTGTATATTACACGGGGATTACACATCTAATGAGTTTGCTATGCAGGAGAAACCCAGGTTTGTCTTTGCACAATGTATAGCCTTATTGGTGTGATGCAATGATCATCTCACTTACACCGCAACTCATCTCATCTTTCCATGAATAGATCCCTCTGTGTATATTTTTAAAGACAATTAATAGATTTTTGAATAAGTCCTAATTGTAGATTTAGATAGAGAAATGATGCATTCTATTATGGCATGAAAATAGCAAATATTTATATAATACATGTTTCCCCCTGCAAAACAAGATTTCATTACCAAATACTTTGTTTCTTAGATGGTAGAAGCTTGCAAAATGTAGCATCTATGATTTTTTTTTAACTCAATGGGGAAATAAAAATCAATTTTGCCTGTCTTTCCATCTCTATTAATGTCTAATTTTTGTAGTTAACATGTCAGCTCCTAATTGTTCTTGTTACAAACCTTACCACCTAAATTCCCTTTTTGTTCATTATTAATTCATATTGTAAAATAATTGAGGGACTTGAAAAGTATATTAATCTCCAATAAACCTAATTCTGTACATTCTGTTTGCATAAAGTGATGTAATAGTTCCACTTAAGGATGGATAAATATGCTAATTCGAATGTGTAGCATCAAATGCTTTGAGGTGTACTACCATGCAGGGAATGGCTGGCATATTTTGAACTTGAGGGAAGGGTGGTAGAAAGGTTGTGGTGTTATGGGCACTTAGCAGAACTGACAGATCAGAGAAAAATAATGTTTTTAAACTGTGTTCTTTGTTTGTTTTTTTCAAACTGATTTCAAGCCCAGCTTTGTTAAATTAAATGTTTAGATTACAGATGCCATGTTGTTCTTTTGCTTATCCTTGTTCATGTTTTTCGTTATTTTTGTTACAGCTTTGTCAACTTACCAAGAAAATTAATCATGTTACAGCTTCACCAGCACACCCGTTATAGCAGGGATGGACAGGCAAGTCAGAAATACTGGCAGATAAAAGTGCAGCGCTTGATAGACAGACAAGACAATTGAATAGAAAGACAAAGTAAAACAATGTTTGGATTCCAATGCATTTTACCCAGAATCTCTGGCCTTTTATTAACCCTTCCGTTCCTCACTTCCATACATGGAGAGGGTAGATGAATGCAGGGCTGGAGCTACCGTAAGGCAGCACAGGCGGTTGCCTTAGGGCGCCACAAGGGGGGGCGGGAAAATCGCCCGCTCCCCCAGGCCTGCCATCAGGGGGTTTACTTACCTCCTGTACACGTCCGCAGCTGTGAGGGATAGCGTTGTGCGCTACCCTCCAGCTGCAGAGGTTCAAAAAGTTTGTTTAAAAAAAAAATACGGATGGAAATACTCAGGTCGCATTTTTTTTAAACAAACTTTATTGAAGCCACTGGGCTGGAGGGGAAAGCACAATGCTTCCCTCATAGCCGCGGACCTGCAGAGCACCGGGAGACAGACAGAGCAGCAAGGAGGTAAGTACTGGGGAAGGGGGAGGCGGGTGGAACAATCCTAGCATTTTGAGGGGCATATTGGAGGGGCAAAATCCTGGCATATTGGAGGGGCAAAATCCTGGCATATTGGAGGGGCAAAATCCTGGCATATTAAATGAAATGTTGGAGGGGCAAGACCCTGGGATATTAAATTGCATATTGAGGGACAAAAACCTGGCATATTGAGTGACCAAAATCTTGGCATATTAAATGGCATATTGGAGGGGCAAAATGCTAGCATATTACATGGCATATTGAGGGGTGTATTGGAGGGGCGAAATCCTGGCAGATTAAATGGCATATTGGAGGGGCAAAATCCTGACATATTGAGGGGCAAAATTCTGGCATATTGTGGGGCAAAATATTGGCATATTAAATGGCAAAAGAATGACATATTGAGGGTAAAATACTGGCATACTAAATGGCATATTGAGGGGAAAATACTGGCATATTAAATGGCATATTGATCTGCAAAATACTGGCATATTGAGGGGCAAAATATTGGCATATTAAATGGCAAAAGAATGGCATATTGAGGGGCAAAAAAATGGCATATTAAATGGCATATTGAGGATCAAAATATTGGCATATTAAATGGCACAATAATGGCATATTGAGGGGCAAAATATTGGCATATTGAGTGGCTAAATAGTGTGCCTGGTTATGTGTGTATTGGTGTCACTGTGTGTGTGTAAGTGGTAAGAGCATGTGTAAGTGTGTCACTTTCTGTGTAAGGGTGTGGGTGTAAGTATGTCACTGTGTCTGTGTAAGGGTGTGTGTAATTGTGTCACTGTGTCTGTGTAAGGGTGTGTAATTGTGTCTGTGTAAGCGTGTGTGTGTAAGTGTATCACTGTCTGTGTAAGGGTGTGTCACTGTGTCTGTGTAGGGGTGTGTGTGTAAGTGGTAAGTGTGTCTCTGTGTGTGACTGCAAGGGTGTCTTTGTGTTTAAAGGTTTCAATGTGTGACACATTTAGAGCATGTGAGTAGAATAATTTGATGTATTTATTTTCTACGCTATACATTATACTTTTATATATATAAAATGTATGGAGGGTTGGTGGTGTGGGAGGCATGGCAGGTCAGAGGAGGGGGGCACCAAAATGCACTTTCGCCTGTGTAGACGAAAATCCTTGCACCGGCCCTGGTAAACGTCTATCTATGATATAGTTCTTGGCTGAGCACATAAAGACTTACTTTTTGCAGATAGACACCCATAGCCACTCCAGTCATCAGTTAATAAATACAATGAATGTACTTTCTGTCCAAGTGATTCAGTTAGGTGATGTATTACACACTAACACAATAAACGTATTAGCGTTGTTTTATGCATGTGCAATCTATGTTCAGGCGAATTCAGAATCTTCCGATGCACCATCATCTAGTGACTACCTCTTATATACTAAGAGTATAGCTCCAATGTTGTCTTTACGTCCCCACAGGAACAATTAATTAGGCCACTGGTACCGTGTTGACATCTGAGCCTTATCTAATGGCGTTAAAGAACAAGGTCACTTGGGGGCCAATCAAAAATCGAAATAAACCAAGTGGCTTATTTTAAAAGAACTCGGTATATTTGTGATTAATGGTTTCTAGAGTAGGTAGTGGACATGAGAGAGTCATAATCACAATAACACCTATCATGGGGGAAGGAGTTAATGGAGTTAATGTTGTAGGGGATGAGGTTGGTCTATTGTCTTGTAAGTAGAATGTATACTCTTTTTAGTTAGAATGCATAAAATGGATCAGTGTTTTAGTTGTAGGCTGTGGAGTCCCTCTATTGCAATACTACTGTAGTGGCAAGGACCCTCAGTTGACAATTTAGGTGAAAATTGTGGGATGATAATTCAGGTTCCTATACTGCGGTAGAGAATAATAATCTAATATTATTATTAAATACCATCCCAACAGTCGAGTGAGGATGGTAGATTGAGCCAATCACCACTGCCCTCATTACTTATAATTTTAGGTGAACCTAGCAACATTTTTAAATAAACCCACCCACTGCAAACAGGCAGCTGCAGTTTTTGGAGTATGGGACTGTTGCATTGATGCTTAGGAAAAGCAAGGACTAGAAACAGGAATGCAATCTGCAGGGGGGTGGCAGGGGCAGACTCTGAGGCAGCACTATCACTTTTAGATGTACATCTTACCTGAAGGCCTTGTGCTGCCCAAGGCAAATGGTGCCGTACAAAGGGATGCAGAGTCAATGTGGAGGTGTGGACAGTGGATTGGGGTCATTCTGATGTGTTGGAAAGGTTATACGAGATGAGAGGAAGGGGTGCTACAAATGAGACCACATAAGTTTAGTCAGGCCTAGGCCAGCACAACACCTAAATATACAACTGGAGACAATATATACATTGTTACATATTTGCATTAATAATTTGTTTATTATTTTTCCACATATTTTATTAATAATTTGTCTGTTAAGAAACTATGGGTTTTAGTCCATAAACCTGAAGTGCCCCCAAATTGGGCCAGATAGTCCATTAACCAAAGAGATCCGAAATGGACTGAATTTCTAAGCTCCGATGTTCCACAGAACAATTTGAGCTTTCTGATTAAATCCCTGAGAAACCACTCTCAACTGAGCACATGGAGCTTTGTCAGACTTGCTTTTTGCAAATCTATACCCATAGTCACTGCAAGCATAAGAAAGAAAATAAATATAATGTGTCTACTTTCTGTGTCAGTGGATCAGTTACCTGACATATTACACGCTAATGCAAATAAACATTTTAGCATTGTTTAATGCATGTTCAATATACCTTCACACAAATCCAGGATCCTCCTAGTGTTTAATGCTATTTTTAGGCCCCCACAGGAACAATTAATTAGGCCAGTGATACTGTGTTGACATCTGAGCCTTAGCTAATAATGGTAAATAACATGCTCCTCGGGGGGGCCACAAATCTAAATATGGCTAATTTACTGAAAAGTAAACAGAAGTGACCAAAAATAAATCATGTGGTTTCTACCCATCTTCCCAAAAGCTCCTCTTAAGAAGTAAGGAGCAAGGATAGGCAAAAAGTATGAACCATATGGTAATTGTATAAATCCCTGTTATCCCACCAAAAGTTCATGTTCTATGATACACCCAGGGTGGCCATCTTTTACTGTGTATATAGGCGCAACATATGTTTGTGGGTGTATGTGTACCAAACTAGATAGATATAGTGTTACTCATACAAAGATAAACATGATTACCCTATACACACAAACACAGTAACAGCAGAGTTACATCTCAGGTTAAGAACACTTATACCTCCCAAATCCGGTTCATATTAGAGATTCAGGTTCAAATATGAAGAGAAGAAAATGGAAAGGAAATATAATGATGCAGTATATCCAACAGTTAATAATATAATATGAGTTGAAAGGAGGGACCCCTACATTGACTAGAAAAATCACATACTGAATACCTCCATGGAATGAGGTACCAATGGGTAAAATACTTTCAGCTTGAGAGTAAATTAAATAATCTATATGATGAACTGCCCTTTAAATAAGCTCAGAAAGGAAGAAGTCAATGCAGAAGGTAAAATAAACTCTTAAGATGGAAGTGTGCTCTTTATTCAGATTGGAGCAATGCCCCTGCTGTCTGTAATCGCTTCTGTGAACATAGGCTCCTTCCCCTCCGTAACCTGATGGCTTGGGCATCCTGCACTACGTGTTTTGCTGGTATAGCTTCATTGGGTATGATGTAGAATTATTAAAAATCTTTATTGAAACCTGTATTGAATTATTGTACTAACTCCATTTTGTTCACATTACATGACAGAATTTCCTGACAGTATTTAGTATAATGAATAGAGACTGTATTTTCTCTCTAAGGACATAACTAGCCCCGGAATTACTGAATCTCCTGTACTTTGCAACATAGTATAATCTGAAGGCCATGAGAACACCGGCCAAATGAAATGTTCTATTCATAAAAGAACCTTGCACCCGACCACGAGACTGACATCACTAACTACGCAAAATGATGCCCAAGCCCCCCTTCCACCGAGTAAGTCTCGTGCTGGGAAAGATGGTGCTTGAGCCATCCGTCCACACCCGTGTTCAGAACAATACCACCTCTCAGTGGGAGGACACCTAGCTAACCACTTAGTTTTTGGGCCAATTAATCATATTGATGGGTGGACATTGACACAGCCACTTAACATTTAACCCAATTAATGATGTTTATTTGTTATTATCTGATATTCAATGATGATGTCATTCTGCCTTTATAAGGGCTTGTAAGCCTGAATTTAGCCAGATGCTAATAAATTTCCTCTAAGTTATTTTAACCTGAACTGCATGTGTCAGTGTGAACTTACTTCTGCGTATACGCAATTTATTCATCTCAGATTTGGACAGGAACAGATAGACTTTTAAACATTTTTGTTTATTTCTAAATTAATCTACATCAATTTGGCGCCCAACGTGGGGCACCGGGCTATGGCCTCTGGCCGGTAAGCCGTCCTAAGGAAGACGCTGTTGGACGGAGGAATCGGGGGGGAAGGAAGGGAGACTGATCACCTCTGATTACACGGTAGAGACTTCTGCAGGAGCCACCGGTATGTTCCAGCCCCTTTGATTGACCCGTCCACGTGTCTGTGACTGCTTCCCGGGAGGGCATCAAAGACAGGTAATATCTTGCCCGGTGTCTTGTTACTCATTTGTTTACCTGCATTTAGTCTATCTGTTGCCTGGGTATGTTAGTGGTTTATGTTTAGTTAGTTTTGTTCTTTCCCTCTTTTCGGAAAAAGGGGGGTGGACCCGTGGGAGGTTGCCTGGGGGTCTTCTGTTGCCTGTTTTACCCCTTTTAGGAGTCACGTGGCCCAGACTGTATGGAAAAAGGGGGGTGGACCTGTGGAAGTTGTCCTGGGGGGTCCTCGTTGCCTGTTTTCTCTCTTTTAGGTGCTGTCTAGCTAACAGTAGTAAGGAAAAAGAGAGTGGGGGGAATCTGTGGAGGGGTGTAGACTCATTGCTTCCTGGGGATTCCCCCGTGGTGTCACTTTGATAGCCTAGCTAGCCGCTTCATTGTGCACCTTGCTCTGCTTGCAGAGGGTGGTACCCTCCAGCTTCGAAGCGCTGAAGCTGGTGGCATTCCCGAATTTTATTTTTGTGGTGGTGGATTCGAGCAGGCATTGCTGTCTTCCTGCACCACGGGTAGTGAGACTTATGGGTGGGTCCATAGGGGCACTACGGGAGTGAGGATAGAGGTGGCCACACTTAGTGGACTGCTGTAACGAGGGAGGCTGGCGGATCTCGGGCCGGTGTTAGTTGTTTTCCGCGGCCGCTGGTAGTGAGATTTACGAAAATCGTTCTCCGAGCGGGGACACTACGAGGTTGAGGGAGGTGGCTTTGGCCACAAGAGTAAAGGAAAGGGATTACTGTTGAATTTATTTGAACTGTGTTGCATGCACTGTATTTCAATTGAAATGTTGTTTTAAATGTTGTCTTAATTGGGAGTCATTCAAACTCCTGGGTCTGTCTCTACTTTCACTTTTTATCTTTATTCTATTTTCTGTATTATTTATATTATTTATTTCTATTTCTTTTTGTGAGAGAAGTGATTGGTCACACACTTCTCACCCCGCTCCAATCCGTGGCTACCACCTAGGCTACACGGATTCAGTGACTGATCTACGTTTTGGGAAGACGCACTTAGGAGGGACCCACCCTTCCTAGTGGCAGTCGAGCACTGTAGACGTTCTGTTTCATTTTCCTTTACCTATACTTGGGACGCTTTGTATAGGGGGATATGGGACAGGAAGCGAGTAAGCCCAGTAGGGGCTGGCTCGCGTGTGACTTAGTTGAAGATAGAGAGGGTAAAGAGATGGTTAAAAATGTTGAAAAGATTGCTAAAGTGTGTAAAATTGCTGTGCCTTCATGTGGTAGATTACAACCGGAAAGCTGGCGTAGATTACTGACAGAGAAGAAAGGCAAGCTTACAGATAATGATTTATTGCGTACTACTGAAGCATGGTACAGAGTAGCGAAGGCTATTCAGCAGGAAGGTTGGGTTGAAGAAGAGATAAATCATAAAGGTGTAAAACTGTATGTATATCACAAGAATTGTGTTACTGGGGCATCCCCTCAGCCAACGCCCCAAGATGATGCCCAGGGGATGTCCATTCTCAAGGTTCAGTCAGCAACAAGCGATAGCCAGCTGACCATGTTCCCCACTCCCGACCCTCCCCCCACTCCCGATACCTATCCCGTCACTTCCCCTGTTTGCCCGGTCCTGAATTCTGATGGATCTTTATTCTCCCCTTCATCATCCCTAACATTCCCATCATCCTCATCCATCCCTGCACTACCTTCTGTGTCTAATCTAAATGTTACATCCACCATTCCTTCTCTACGCTCTCTCTCTGTTGATAATTCTACCATCCCATCTGCATCCACCCAGTTTACTAACCCCTCCTCCCTTGCTATTGCCAATCCTACTACACCCGCTCCGGCTACTCCTCCTACACCCATATCTACTAATCCTTCTCTGTCTTCTCCTTTACTCACCCCTCCCACAGTCCAGGTTCCCACCTCCTCCCCTAATCCTTACCCAGCTGTCCTGCCCTCCCCTGTTTCCGCCCTAGCCCCCACCCAGTTGACCTGGCCATACCCCTTACCATACCCCATGTCCTTGCCCTATCCAAATTACCCCTACCCCTTTTTCCAAGCCACTCCTCAGACCCCGGTCATGCCCAGTCCGGCCCAGTCTGCCCCGGATGTGCCCACATCCAACATGGCCGCCACTTACTCCCTTAACCCTAATGCAGCTCCTTTCCACGCTTCCTTACTGATATTATACAAGAAAAAGGAGAATCAGTGGAAAGGTTTCATGCAAGACTGTTTCAAATGTTTACAGATTTGGGTTTTGACCTTACCGACAAGATTCATGCACAAATGCTGTCAGGTGCATTTGTCCAAGGTGTAAAAGACTCTATACGCAAGGGAATCATTGCTGCACGCCCTGAATATAAGGTAGTCTCTCAGATACCTTACTCTTAGTTGCTAGAGGTCTGGAATCTGCCCAGACTCCTAGGAGACCAACCTCAGTTCCCTCCTCAGCTCCTCTCATGGTGTCCCGCTCCACCCCTATCCCAAAAGGCACCAAACCTGAGGATGTGACTTGTTATAATTGTAAGGCCAAAGGACACTACAGAAGTAGTTGCCCAGAACCCAAGAGAGTGCACAAACCAGCATCTGACTCCAAGGCCACAGAAACGGTTCCAATTGTTGAGGAACCAGATGATTAGGAAACTGGCAAGCCTGTGTCATTAACCCCTGTCATGACAGTGTCTTCAGGGGATAAGGGGGGCCACTCGCCACTGTGACTCTACCCATTGAAGGACGACCTACCACATTTCTTGTTGACACAGGTGCAGCCCGAAGTGTTTTGAGAGAACAAGACTTGCCAGATACATCATTTTTGTCAGATATTGATGTCTCTTGTGTTGGGGTGGATGGCCAACCAAGACACAGTCCTTTAACAACTGCATTACGAGTTGGCAACTACCCTAGCTTGCTTGCTCGTTTTGTAGTATCTTCCACATGCCCAATTAACCTGTTAGGCGCTGATGTCCTCTCACGCCTGCAGGCATCTATCACCTTCACCCCAGATGGACAAGTGGAATTGTCTACTCCTCTATCCGAATCAGACACCTCAGCCTTGTGCTCCCTACCTCTAATGCTGCATTTAGAAGAACCCCGTGGGGAAGCAAAGGAACAGAGGTCCAATTTTCCTGATGTACTAAAAACAAAGGTACCTGCCAAATTATGGTCCTCAGGCCCAGAGGACATAGGTCACCTAAGAGTACCACCTGTGGTGGTAAAGCTCATTCCAGGAGCAAAATTACCAAGGAAACCACAATATCCTTTAAAACCAGATCAAGCTGCAGCTATTTCAATTCAAATCAAAGCACTCTTGGAGAAGGGTGCTCTTGTAAAATGTGTATCCAAGTGCAACACTCCATTATTTCCTGTGAAGAAGAAAACTCCAAAAGGTGAACCAGAGAAGTACAGAATGGTTCAGGATCTCCGTGCTGTCAATGAAGCAACTGTCCTGGACACCCCTATTGTGCCAAACCCTCACACTCTGCTCTCTGGCGTCCCACCATCTGCAAAATACTTCACAGTCATTGACCTGGCTAATGCCTTCTTCAGTGTTCCACTGGATCCTATTTGCCAATATCTGTTTGCCTTCACTAATGAAATGCAACAGTATACATGGACTGTCATGCCTCAAGGGGCACAAAACTCACCAAGTCAATTTGCAAAAGCCATGTGCTCCATCCTTGACCCATGGCAAACAGACCATCCAGAGGTTGTACTCCTCCAGTATGTGGATGATTTATTACTCTGTGGAGATGACATACCTACAACTGAAGACTGTTCAATTAGTCTCCTCTGCTATCTGGCAGAACAAGGATGCAAAGCTTCACGTCTCAAGCTGCAATTCTGTCAATCCACAGTACTCTTCCTTGGTCATTGCCTATCTCAAGGTACCAGACATCTCACTCGGGACCGAGTAAGAGCCGTACTGGATATTCCACCTCCAAAGACCTCAAAATCTCTACATGTCTTCTTAGGCCTCATTTCCTATTGCAGAGCATGGATCCCAGAAGCCTCTCTGCTTATGCAACCACTCTATGATGCACTCAAGTCAGACCCATTTTGCCTGTCCAATAAAGCACTGGACAATTTTCATACTCTAAAACGTGCCATTGCATCTGCTCCTGCTCTGGGCCTGCCAGACTATACCAAGCCTTTCAAATTATTTGTCTCTGAAAGACAATGCCATGCTACAGGAGTACTTACCCAAACAAATGATTTAAGAGGCCGCCAGAGGCCTATTGGATTTTTCTCCTGCCAGTTGGATATCGTGGCCAGAGGGACCCCTTCATGTCTTAGAGCTGTTTTTGCTGCAAGGGAACTTATTGAAAGAACTGCAGACCTGGTCCTTGGCCACCCGTTGGTTGTATTGGCCCCTCATGACATCTCTGCCATCATCAACCAAGTTCAGCTCAAGCATGTGTCTCCAGCTAGACACCTACGTTTACAGTGTCATCTCCTGCTGCCTGACAACATTACCATACACAGATGTCAAGTTCTTAATCCATCCACTCTTCTTCCACTCCCTGAGGGGGGTATCCACTATGGGTTTATCATGGATGAAACCTATGTTTTTCTTCTCACTGGGACCATCAAGAGAATGCATCCAGATTTAACCTTTTATAAAGAACAAACACCTCTCTGTGGGGGTCCAGGATATGCCTTCTGTACCACATGGTACAAACCAAACATCACTCCTGAACCTTGCTATGAAGATGAACTCTACCACTGGGTGGAGGTGAAACTCACTGCCCAAGACTTCTATTGTGATTCTGAAGGCAATAGCATGGTCCTGATCCAACTACCCCCAGAACTCAATTACTTGTACCGTCATTGGGATACTGCTATTCCACATGTCCCTGTTACCAAGTTGAAAACAAAATCATGGAATGATCTTGGGCCCATGGCAAAATTATGGGCCACCATGGATGAATCAAAGCTACAGGAAAATGGCATTGTCAAGTACCCAACAACTGACCTTCTTGAAGCATGGCCACGCCATTTCCTGGAAAATGAATTCCAAGACCTGGTCATAGTGAATAACTATGACCCAGAGACACCTCATGACTGTTTTGAACAAATGAAAATGGAAACAATACATCTGCCAACTGTACATGAGAATCCATTAACAAATCCTGACTTCACTCTGTTTGTGGATGGTTCAAGGTATGCTGATGAAGAAGGAAAATACCACACAGGATATGCCGTGACCACAACAGATGAAGTTATCAAATCATCATCTCTACCGCCAGAAATGTCTGCACAAGAAGCTGAATTACAAGCCCTGTCTTCAGCATGCAAAATCTCCGAAGGAAAACGTGCCAACATCTATACAGATTCAAGATATGCCCTGGGTGTGGCACATGACTTCGGCCTCATTTGGAAGACGAGAGGATTTCTTACCACTGCCGGTACACCAGTCAAACACAGCTCTGCAATCAAGGAACTAATGGATGCCCTCCTACTCCCTGAAGAAGTGGCCGTCTTGAAAGTCAAGGCACATGGGAAGTTGGATACAGATGAAGCAAAGGGCAACCATTTGGCTGATCAGGCTGCTAAGCAAGCAGCAAGAAATTTGCAGGAAGTGGATGAAGAAGTGTCCGGTCAAGAAGAAGCTCCTATTTTTACCCTACAGACCCTTCCTACTGATCTAAGAATTTTGCGGGAACAGCAAGCCGCAATTACCCCCGAAGAAATCCAGAAATGGAAGAAGAGAGGGGCTGTCCTAAAGGACGGAATATACTACAACAACTTTAAATTCTGCCTTCCTAAAAATTTATATCCAGCAGTTGTCCAATGGGCACATGGACCTGCACACCTGTCAAAAGACTTGATGGCTGCCCTCATACAGAAGTATTATGAAGCATCCCAGCCCAACAGATGCAGACCAGTATGTAATGGGAATGTATTGGAAAAAGGGTTCCTATAACAAATTAGGGCATTTCTACCTTAAAGATATGTGCCACTCTTCTGAGTGGCAAGGGACCACCCACACGGTCTCAAATCCATTGCAACCACACATCCAGTCCTTTAAAGACATGATGGCCATTGCAAACCCCACATTTGAAGATACCATGGCCGCTGAAACAGGTTTTAACGATGTTAATCTATGGTTAGAATGGATGAAATATAATGCCTATAAGCATAACAGAACCGCTCACCTGGGCACGGTGCCTTTAACCTTGCCAGTAGATGTAGAAGAATGTGTTTAGAGTTTTTTTGCCTATCATTACGAATTCAACAGGTCCATATGTAAAGCATGGACAGTAGAATATCCCCTTCGAGCCAAGGATTGCAAACCCCCAGATGGTGTTACAGTTTATAAAGGTAATTACACCTGTTATGCTAATTATGATGGGATTGGTAAATTTGTGGGTAACTTCTCTAAAGGGTATTGTGCCACCTACAGAACTGTCTCCATGAACCTTCTACAATTCCATACCAGATCTTTAGGGGATATTTACTGGTTGTGTGGGGATTTACAGCTAAGATCCAGAATGGACAAAGAATGGTGGGGGGAGTGTACTCTGGCCAAAGCCATCATGCCTATACACATTATCTCTGACACACACCCCGACACCCATGAGTCCAAACACACACCAACCAAAGTAAAGCGTGAAGCCCCAGTTAAAGGCAGTTTTGACCCTCATGTTTATATCGATGCCATTGGGGTGCCTAGGGGGGTGCCCAATGAGTTTAAAGCAAGAGATGAAGTTGCTGCAGGGTTTGAATTATTTTTTACCATAGTCACTGCAAACAAGAATTTAAATTGGATAAATTACATTTATTACAACCAACAACGCTTTGTTAATTACACCAGGGATGCCCTCTAGGGCTTAGCCGAACAGCTGCAGGCTACGTCCCAAATGTCCTTCCAGAATAGAATGGCTTTAGACATGATTCTAGCCGAAAAAGGAGGGGTATGTAAAATTTTGCCCGACACCATGACATGTACTTACATTCCAGAAAACACAGGACCTAATGGTAAAGTTACCTTAGCCATAGAGAAGTTGAATGAGCTCTCTGAAGAGTTAAAAAGGAATTCTGGGATAAAGGATCCCTGGGAGAGATGGTTTGGTTGGATGACAGGATGGCAAAAGGCTTTAATGCATATTGGTATAGCAATACTAATTTTTCTTTTTATTTTTGCTCTTTTTGTTTGTTGTGTCCTCCTTTGTCTGAGAAAACTCCTTTTGAAGACTGTAGACCAAGCGGCACCCACTTTCACACATCTCACAGTTGATGACCAAGATTTCCAAGATATCAACTCGCCCTGTATACCGCTACAAACTATCCCTTTTATTGATAAAGTGCAATAATTCTAGGTAGGGACCAGCTTAGGGACAGCATCTGTCTGTTTGGGAAAGACTACCGTGTGGAGATGTGGTGGGCTAGCCACTGCGGGATACCCATGGAGTGAAGCGTTCGAGTGCCCAGCAGACGGATGAGTTAGCCAACTAGGGACAGATGAAGGGACAGGATTGCACTTTGCAATAACACCAAGCTAGCGGCCACGGGGTTTTTGTGCCTTTGGGCTAACACGTCTTCTGATACTAACAAATAAAGATTATCTTTTAGAATCTAACATTTCATAGGGGGGACTGATGTAGAATTATTAAAAATCTTTATTGAAACCTGTATTGAATTATTGTACTAACTCCATTTTGTTCACATTACATGACAGAATTTTCTGACAGTATTTAGTATAATGAATAGAGACTGTATTTTCTCTCTAAGGACATAACTAGCACCGGAATTACTGAATCTCCTGCACTTTGCAACATAGTATAATCGGAAGGCCATGAGAACACCGGCCAAATGAAATGTTCTATTCATAAAAGAACCTTGCACCGGACCACGAGACTGACATCACTAACTACGCAAAATGATGCCCAAGCCCCCCTTCCACCGAGTAAGTCTCGTGCTGGGAAAGATGGTGCTTGAGCCATCCGTCCACACCCGTGTCCAGAACAATACCACCTCTCAGTGGGAGGACACCTAGCTAACCACTTAGTTTTTGGGCCAATTAATCATATTGATGGGTGGACATTGACACGGCCACTTAACATTTAACCCAATTAATGATGTTTATTTGTTATTATCTGATATTCAATGATGATGTCATTCTGCCTTTATAAGGGCTTGTAAGCCTGAATTTTGCCAGATGCTAATAAATTTCCTCGAAGTTATTTTAACCTGAACTGCATGTGTCAGTGTGAACTTACTTCTGCGTATACGCAATTTATTCATCTCAGATTTGGACAGGAACAGATAGACTTTTAAACATTTTTGTTTATTTCTAAATTAATCTACATCAATTTGGCGCCCAACGTGGGGCACCGGGCTATGGCCTCTGGCCGGTAAGCCGTCCTAAGGAAGACGCTGTTGGACGGAGGAATCGGGGGGGAAGGAAGGGAGACTGATCACCTCTGATTACACGGTAGAGACTTCTGCAGGAGCCACCGGTATGTTCCTGCCCCTTTGATTGACCCGTCCACATGTCTGTGACTGCTTCCCGGGAGGGCATCAAAGACAGGTAATATCTTGCCCGGTGTCTTGTTACTCATTTGTTTACCTGCATTTAGTCTATCTGTTGCCTGGGTATGTTAGTGGTTTATGTTTAGTTAGTTTTGTTCTTTCCCTCTTTTCGGAAAAAGGGGGGTGGACCCGTGGGAGGTTGCCTGGGGGTCTTCTGTTGCCTGTTTTACCCCTTTTAGGAGTCACGTGGCCCAGACTGTATGGAAAAAGGGGGGTGGACCTGTGGAAGTTGTCCTGGGGGGTCCTCGTTGCCTGTTTTCTCTCTTTTAGGTGCTGTCTAGCTAACAGTAGTAAGGAAAAAGAGAGTGGGGGGAATCTGTGGAGGGGTGTAGACTCATTGCTTCCTGGGGATTCCCCCGTGGTGTCACTTTGATAGCCTAGCTAGCCGCTTCATTGTGCACCTTGCTCTGCTTGCAGAGGGTGGTACCCTCCAGCTTCGAAGCGCTGAAGCTGGTGGCATTCCCGAATTTTATTTTTGTGGTGGTGGATTCGAGCAGGCATTGCTGTCTTCCTGCACCACGGGTAGTGAGACTTATGGGTGGGTCCATAGGGGCACTACGGGAGTGAGGATAGAGGTGGCCACACTTAGTGGACTGCTGTAACGAGGGAGGCTGGCGGATCTCGGGCCGGTGTTAGTTGTTTTCCGCGGCCGCTGGTAGTGAGATTTACGAAAATCGTTCTCCGAGCGGGGACACTACGAGGTTGAGGGAGGTGGCTTTGGCCACAAGAGTAAAGGAAAGGGATTACTGTTGAATTTATTTGAACTGTGTTGCATGCACTGTATTTCAATTGAAATGTTGTTTTAAATGTTGTCTTAATTGGGAGTCATTCAAACTCCTGGGTCTGTCTCTACTTTCACTTTTTATCTTTATTCTATTTTCTGTATTATTTATATTATTTATTTATATTTCTTTTTGTGAGAGAAGTGATTGGTCACACACTTCTCACCCCGCTCCAATCCGTGGCTACCACCTAGGGTACACGGATTCAGTGACTGGTCTACGTTTTGGGAAGACGCACTTAGGAGGGACCCACCCTTCCTAGTGGCAGTCGAGCACTGTAGACGTTCTGTTTCATTTTCCTTTACCTATACTTGGGACGCTTTGTATAGGGGGATATGGGACAGGAAGCGAGTAAGCCCAGTAGGGGCTGGCTCGCGTGTGACTAAGTTGAAGATAGAGAGGGTAAAGAGATGGTTAAAAATGTTGAAAAGATTGCTAAAGTGTGTAAAATTGCTGTGCCTTCATGTGGTAGATTACAACCGGAAAGCTGGCGTAGATTACTGACAGAGAAGAAAGGCAAGCTTACAGATAATGATTTATTGCGTACTACTGAAGCATGGTACAGAGTAGCGAAGGCTATTCAGCAGGAAGGTTGGGTTGAAGAAGAGATAAATCATAAAGGTGTAAAACTGTATGTATATCACAAGAATTGTGTTACTGGGGCATCCCCTCAGCCAACGCCCCAAGATGATGCCCAGGGGATGTCCATTCTCAAGGTTCAGTCAGCAACAAGCGATAGCCAGCTGACCATGTTCCCCACTCCCGACCCTCACCAATACCTATCCCGTCACTTCCCCTGTTTGCCCGGTCCTGAATTCTGATGGATCTTTATTCTCCCCTTCATCATCCCTAACATTCCCATCATCCTCATCCATCCCTGCACTACCTTCTGTGTCTAATCTAAATGTTACATCCACCATTCCTTCTCTACGCTCTCTCTCTGTTGATAATTCTACCATCCCATCTGCATCCACCCAGTTTACTAACCCCTCCTCCCTTGCTATTGCCAATCCTACTACACCCGCTCCGGCTACTCCTCCTACACCCATATCTACTAATCCTTCTCTGTCTTCTCCTTTACTCACCCCTCCCACAGTCCAGGTTCCCACCTCCTCCCCTAATCCTTACCCAGCTGTCCTGCCCTCCCCTGTTTCCGCCCTAGCCCCCACCCAGTTGACCTGGCCATACCCCTTACCATACCCCATGTCCTTGCCCTATCCAAATTACCCCTACCCCTTTTTCCAAGCCACTCCTCAGACCCCGGTCATGCCCAGTCCGGCCCAGTCTGCCCCGGATGTGCCCACATCCAACATGGCCGCCACTTACTCCCTTAACCCTAATGCAGCTCCTTTCCACGCTTCCTTACTGATATTATACAAGAAAAAGGAGAATCAGTGGAAAGGTTTCATGCAAGACTGTTTCAAATGTTTACAGATTTGGGTTTTGACCTTACCGACAAGATTCATGCACAAATGCTGTCAGGTGCATTTGTCCAAGGTGTAAAAGACTCTATACGCAAGGGAATCATTGCTGCACGCCCTGAATATAAGGTAGTCTCTCAGATACCTTACTCTTAGTTGCTAGAGGTCTGGAATCTGCCCAGACTCCTAGGAGACCAACCTCAGTTCCCTCCTCAGCTCCTCTCATGGTGTCCCGCTCCACCCCTATCCCAAAAGGCACCAAACCTGAGGATGTGACTTGTTATAATTGTAAGGCCAAAGGACACTACAGAAGTAGTTGCCCAGAACCCAAGAGAGTGCACAAACCAGCATCTGACTCCAAGGCCACAGAAACGGTTCCAATTGTTGAGGAACCAGATGATTAGGAAACTGGCAAGCCTGTGTCATTAACCCCTGTCATGACAGTGTCTTCAGGGGATAAGGGGGGGCCACTCGCCACTGTGACTCTACCCATTGAAGGACGACCTACCACATTTCTTGTTGACACAGGTGCAGCCCGAAGTGTTTTGAGAGAACAAGACTTGCCAGATACATCATTTTTGTCAGATATTGATGTCTCTTGTGTTGGGGTGGATGGCCAACCAAGACACAGTCCTTTAACAACTGCATTACGAGTTGGCAACTACCCTAGCTTGCTTGCTCGTTTTGTAGTATCTTCCACATGCCCAATTAACCTGTTAGGCGCTGATGTCCTCTCACGCCTGCAGGCATCTATCACCTTCACCCCAGATGGACAAGTGGAATTGTCTACTCCTCTATCCGAATCAGACACCTCAGCCTTGTGCTCCCTACCTCTAATGCTGCATTTAGAAGAACCCCGTGGGGAAGCAAAGGAACAGAGGTCCAATTTTCCTGATGTACTAAAAACAAAGGTACCTGCCAAATTATGGTCCTCAGGCCCAGAGGACATAGGTCACCTAAGAGTACCACCTGTGGTGGTAAAGCTCATTCCAGGAGCAAAATTACCAAGGAAACCACAATATCCTTTAAAACCAGATCAAGCTGCAGCTATTTCAATTCAAATCAAAGCACTATTGGAGAAGGGTGCTCTTGTAAAATGTGTATCCAAGTGCAACACTCCATTATTTCCTGTGAAGAAGAAAACTCCAAAAGGTGAACCAGAGAAGTACAGAATGGTTCAGGATCTCCGTGCTGTCAATGAAGCAACTGTCCTGGACACCCCTATTGTGCCAAACCCTCACACTCTGCTCTCTGGCGTCCCACCATCTGCAAAATACTTCACAGTCATTGACCTGGCTAATGCCTTCTTCAGTGTTCCACTGGATCCTATTTGCCAATATCTGTTTGCCTTCACTAATGAAATGCAACAGTATACATGGACTGTCATGCCTCAAGGGGCACAAAACTCACCAAGTCAATTTGCAAAAGCCATGTGCTCCATCCTTGACCCATGGCAAACAGACCATCCAGAGGTTGTACTCCTCCAGTATGTGGATGATTTATTACTCTGTGGAGATGACATACCTACAACTGAAGACTGTTCAATTAGTCTCCTCTGCTATCTGGCAGAACAAGGATGCAAAGCTTCACGTCTCAAGCTGCAATTCTGTCAATCCACAGTACTCTTCCTTGGTCATTGCCTATCTCAAGGTACCAGACATCTCACTCGGGACCGAGTAAGAGCCGTACTGGATATTCCACCTCCAAAGACCTCAAAATCTCTACATGTCTTCTTAGGCCTCATTTCCTATTGCAGAGCATGGATCCCAGAAGCCTCTCTGCTTATGCAACCACTCTATGATGCACTCAAGTCAGACCCATTTTGCCTGTCCAATAAAGCACTGGACAATTTTCATACTCTAAAACGTGCCATTGCATCTGCTCCTGCTCTGGGCCTGCCAGACTATACCAAGCCTTTCAAATTATTTGTCTCTGAAAGACAATGCCATGCTACAGGAGTACTTACCCAAACAAATGATTTAAGAGGCCGCCAGAGGCCTATTGGATTTTTCTCCTGCCAGTTGGATATCGTGGCCAGAGGGACCCCTTCATGTCTTAGAGCTGTTTTTGCTGCAAGGGAACTTATTGAAAGAACTGCAGACCTGGTCCTTGGCCACCCGTTGGTTGTATTGGCCCCTCATGACATCTCTGCCATCATCAACCAAGTTCAGCTCAAGCATGTGTCTCCAGCTAGACACCTACGTTTACAGTGTCATCTCCTGCTGCCTGACAACATTACCATACACAGATGTCAAGTTCTTAATCCATCCACTCTTCTTCCACTCCCTGAGGGGGGTATCCACTATGGGTTTATCATGGATGAAACCTATGTTTTTCTTCTCACTGGGACCATCAAGAGAATGCATCCAGATTTAACCTTTTATAAAGAACAAACACCTCTCTGTGGGGGTCCAGGATATGCCTTCTGTACCACATGGTACAAACCAAACATCACTCCTGAACCTTGCTATGAAGATGAACTCTACCACTGGGTGGAGGTGAAACTCACTGCCCAAGACTTCTATTGTGATTCTGAAGGCAATAGCATGGTCCTGATCCAACTACCCCCAGAACTCAATTACTTGTACCGTCATTGGGATACTGCTATTCCACATGTCCCTGTTACCAAGTTGAAAACAAAATCATGGAATGATCTTGGGCCCATGGCAAAATTATGGGCCACCATGGATGAATCAAAGCTACAGGAAAATGGCATTGTCAAGTACCCAACAACTGACCTTCTTGAAGCATGGCCACGCCATTTCCTGGAAAATGAATTCCAAGACCTGGTCATAGTGAATAACTATGACCCAGAGACACCTCATGACTGTTTTGAACAAATGAAAATGGAAACAATACATCTGCCAACTGTACATGAGAATCCATTAACAAATCCTGACTTCACTCTGTTTGTGGATGGTTCAAGGTATGCTGATGAAGAAGGAAAATACCACACAGGATATGCCGTGACCACAACAGATGAAGTTATCAAATCATCATCTCTACCGCCAGAAATGTCTGCACAAGAAGCTGAATTACAAGCCCTGTCTTCAGCATGCAAAATCTCCGAAGGAAAACGTGCCAACATCTATACAGATTCAAGATATGCCCTGGGTGTGGCACATGACTTCGGCCTCATTTGGAAGACGAGAGGATTTCTTACCACTGCCGGTACACCAGTCAAACACAGCTCTGCAATCAAGGAACTAATGGATGCCCTCCTACTCCCTGAAGAAGTGGCCGTCTTGAAAGTCAAGGCACATGGGAAGTTGGATACAGATGAAGCAAAGGGCAACCATTTGGCTGATCAGGCTGCTAAGCAAGCAGCAAGAAATTTGCAGGAAGTGGATGAAGAAGTGTCCGGTCAAGAAGAAGCTCCTATTTTTACCCTACAGACCCTTCCTACTGATCTAAGAATTTTGCGGGAACAGCAAGCCGCAATTACCCCCGAAGAAATCCAGAAATGGAAGAAGAGAGGGGCTGTCCTAAAGGACGGAATATACTACAACAACTTTAAATTCTGCCTTCCTAAAAATTTATATCCAGCAGTTGTCCAATGGGCACATGGACCTGCACACCTGTCAAAAGACTTGATGGCTGCCCTCATACAGAAGTATTATGAAGCATCCCAGCCCAACAGATGCAGACCAGTATGTAATGGGAATGTATTGGAAAAAGGGTTCCTATAACAAATTAGGGCATTTCTACCTTAAAGATATGTGCCACTCTTCTGAGTGGCAAGGGACCACCCACACGGTCTCAAATCCATTGCAACCACACATCCAGTCCTTTAAAGACATGATGGCCATTGCAAACCCCACATTTGAAGATACCATGGCCGCTGAAACAGGTTTTAACGATGTTAATCTATGGTTAGAATGGATGAAATATAATGCCTATAAGCATAACAGAACCGCATGCTATGTGTGTGGTGGTGCCCGGCCTCACCTGGGCACGGTGCCTTTAACCTTGCCAGTAGATGTAGAAGAATGTGTTTTGAGTTTTTTTGCCTATCATTACGAATTCAACAGGTCCATATGTAAAGCATGGACAGTAGAATATCCCCTTCTAGCCAAGGATTGCAAACCCCCAGATGGTGTTACAGTTTATAAAGGTAATTACACCTGTTATGCTAATTATGATGGGATTGGTAAATTTGTGGGTAACTTCTCTAAAGGATATTGTGCCACCTACAGAACTGTCTCCATGAACCTTCTACAATTCCATACCAGATCTTTAGGGGATATTTACTGGTTGTGTGGGGATTTACAGCTAAGATCCAGAATGGACAAAGAATGGTGGGGGGAGTGTACTCTGGCCAAAGCCATCATGCCTATACACATTATCTCTGACACACACCCCGACACCCATGAGTCCAAACACACACCAACCAAAGTAAAGCGTGAAGCCCCAGTTAAAGGCAGTTTTGACCCTCATGTTTATATCGATGCCATTGGGGTGCCTAGGGGGGTGCCCAATGAGTTTAAAGCAAGAGATGAAGTTGCTGCAGGGTTTGAATTATTTTTTACCATAGTCACTGCAAACAAGAATTTAAATTGGATAAATTACATTTATTACAACCAACAACGCTTTGTTAATTACACCAGGGATGCCCTCTAGGGCTTAGCCGAACAGCTGCAGGCTACGTCCCAAATGTCCTTCCAGAATAGAATGGCTTTAGACATGATTCTAGCCGAAAAAGGAGGGGTATGTAAAATTTTGCCCGACACCATGACATGTACTTACATTCCAGAAAACACAGGACCTAATGGTAAAGTTACCTTAGCCATAGAGAAGTTGAATGAGCTCTCTGAAGAGTTAAAAAGGAATTCTGGGATAAAGGATCCCTGGGAGAGATGGTTTGGTTGGATGACAGGATGGCAAAAGGCTTTAATGCATATTGGTATAGCAATACTAATTTTTCTTTTTATTTTTGCTCTTTTTGTTTGTTGTGTCCTCCTTTGTCTGAGAAAACTCCTTTTGAAGACTGTAGACCAAGCGGCACCCACTTTCACACATCTCACAGTTGATGACCAAGATTTCCAAGATATCAACTCGCCCTGTATACCGCTACAAACTATCCCTTTTATTGATAAAGTGCAATAATTCTAGGTAGGGACCAGCTTAGGGACAGCATCTGTCTGTTTGGGAAAGACTACCGTGTGGAGATGTGGTGGGCTAGCCACTGCGGGATACCCATGAAGTGAAGCGTTCGAGTGCCCAGCAGACGGATGAGTTAGCCAACTAGGGACAGATGAAGGGACAGGATTGCCCTTTGCAATAACACCAAGCTAGCGGCCACGGGGTTTTTGTGCCTTTGGGCTAACACGTCTTCTGATACTAACAAATAAAGATTATCTTTTAGAATCTAACATTTCATAGGGGGGACTGATGTAGAATTATTAAAAATCTTTATTGAAACCTGTATTGAATTATTGTACTAACTCCATTTTGTTCACATTACATGACAGAATTTTCTGACAGTATTTAGTATAATGAATAGAGACTGTATTTTCTCTCTAAGGACATAACTAGCACCGGAATTACTGAATCTCCTGCACTTTGCAACATAGTATAATCGGAAGGCCATGAGAACACCGGCCAAATGAAATGTTCTATTCATAAAAGAACCTTGCACCGGACCACGAGACTGACATCACTAACTACGCAAAATGATGCCCAAGCCCCCCTTCCACCGAGTAAGTCTCGTGCTGGGAAAGATGGTGCTTGAGCCATCCGTCCACACCCGTGTCCAGAACAATACCACCTCTCAGTGGGAGGACACCTAGCTAACCACTTAGTTTTTGGGCCAATTAATCATATTGATGGGTGGACATTGACACGGCCACTTAACATTTAACCCAATTAATGATGTTTATTTGTTATTATCTGATATTCAATGTTGATGTCATTCTGCCTTTATAAGGGCTTGTAAGCCTGAATTTTGCCAGATGCTAATAAATTTCCTCGAAGTTATTTTAACCTGAACTGCATGTGTCAGTGTGAACTTACTTCTGCGTATACGCAATTTATTCATCTCAGATTTGGACAGGAACAGATAGACTTTTAAACATTTTTGTTTATTTCTAAATTAATCTACATCAGGTACATGTCCACATACTCCTCCTTCTTCCTTTTAGGACACATCATTTTTTTAAACCTTGCTTACTGTAAGGAGATCTAAAAATATCTTCCTCACTGAATTCTGGGCGCAAACATGAAATGGTAACCTTACCACTCAACATCTTCTCACCTGTGTGCAGATTACAGGGAGTGCAGAATTATTAGGCAAATTAGTATTTTGACCACATCATCCTCTTTATGCATGGTGTCTTACTCCAAGCTGTATAGGCTCGAAAGCCTACTACCAATTAAGCATATTAGGTGATGTGCATCTCTGTAATGAGAAGGGGTGTGGTCTAATGACATCAACACCCTATATCAGGTGTGCATAATTATTAGGCAACTTCCTTTCCTTTGGCAAAATGGGTCAAAAGAAGGACTTGACAGCCTCAGAAAAGTCAAAAATAGTGAGATATCTTGCAGAGGGATGCAGCACTCTTAAAGTTGCAAAGCTTCTGAAGCGTGAATCAAGCGTTTCATTCAAAATAGTCAACAGGGTCGCAAGAAGCGTGTGGAAAAACCAAGTCGCAAAATAACTGCCCATTGAAAAGTCAAGCGTGCATCTGCCACGATGCCACTTGCCACTAGTTTGGCCATATTTCAGAGCTGAAACATCACTGGAGTGCCCAAAAGAACAAGGTGTGCAATACTCAGAGACATGGCCAAGGTAAGAAAGGCTGAAAGACGACCAGCACTGAACAAGACACACAAGCTGAAACGTCAAGACTGGGCCAAGAAATATCTCAAGACTGATTTTTCTAAGGTTTTATGGACTGATGAAATGAGAGTGAGTCTTGATGGGCCAGATGGATGGGCCCGTGGCTGGATTGGTAAAGGGCAGAGAGCTCCAGTCCGACTCAGACGCCAGCAAGGTGGAGGTAGAGTACTGGTTTGGGCTGGTATCATCAAAGATGAGCTTGTGGGGCCTTTTCGGGTTGAGGATGGAGTCAAGCTCAACTCCCAGTCCTACTGCCAGTTCCTGGAAGACACCTTCTTCAAGCAGTGGTACAGGAAGAAGTCTGCATCCTTCAAGAAAAACATGATTTTCATGCAGGACAATGCTCCATCACACGCGTCCAAGTACTCCACAGCGTGGCTGGCAAGAAAGGGTATAAAAGAAGAAAATCTAATGACATGGCCTCCTTGTTCACCTGATCTGAACCCCATTGAGAACCTGTGGTCCATCATCAAATGTGAGATTTACAAGGAGGGAAAACAGTACACCTCTCTGAACAGTGTCTGGGAGGCTGTGGTTGCTGCTGCACGCAATGTTGATGGTGAACAGATCAAAACACTGACAGAATCCATGGATGGCAGGCTTTTGAGTGTCCTTGCAAAGAAAGGTGGCTATATTGGTCACTGATTTGTTTTTGTTTTGTTTTTGAATGTCAGAAATGTATATTTGTGAATGTTGAGATGTTATATTGGTTTCACTGGTAAAAATAAATAATTGAAATGGGTATATATTTGTTTTTTGTTAAGTTGCCTAATAATTATGCACAGTAATAGTCACCTGCACACACAGATATCCCCCTAAAATAGCTAAAACTAGAAACAAACTAAAAACTACTTCCAAAAATATTCAGCTTTAATATTAATGAGTTTTTTGGGTTCATTGAGAACATGGTTGTTGTTCAATAATAAAATTAATCCTCAAAAATACAACTTGCCTAATAATTCTGCACTCACTGTATATACCTCCATCTACACTCAGGAGTTTGAAATTAGCTACGTGACTAATTAATTAGGGCTACTTATCTGTTTAATATAGTCTGTTAGGTCCAAATCAAACAATTAACTCTCATTTATTACAATTCAAACATGTTACACATAAATTAAAATAAACTCAACTGCAGCTTTAAATTTTGCATCCTAGAGGAGATACTAGTTTAACGTTCCAATCTATGCTTCTTCTCTTGTCTAACCTGCCTTACTGACAGAATGATCAACCAAGTAAAAGGTACTATTATGTTTTCATTATGCCTGGCATTACGTAGCCATTTTCCCACTCATCCCAATACACAGACCCCTGCCTTGCAAAATAATGAAGCCATTCCTTTGTTGATTTGAATGTATGCTTTGGGTCGTTGTCATGCTGAAAGATGAAGTTCCTCTTCATGTTCAGCTTTCTAGCAGAAGCCTGAAGGTTTTGTGCCAATATTGACTGGTATTTGGAACTGTTCATAATTCCCTCTATATTAACTAAGGCCCCAGTTCCAGCTGAAGAAAAACAGCCCCAAAGCATGATGCTGCCACCACCATGCTTCACTGTGGTTATGGTGTTCTTTTGGTGATGTGCAGTGTTGTTTTTGTGCCAAACATATCTTTTGGAATTATGGCCAAAAAGTTCAACCTTGGTTTCATCAGACCATAACACCTTTTCCCACATGCTTTTGGGAGACTTCAGATGTGTTTTTGCAAAATGTAGCCTGGCTTGGATGTTTTTCTTCGTAAGAAAAGGCTTTCGTCTTGCTACTCTACCCCATAGCCCAGACATATGAAGAATACGGGAGATTGTTGTCACATGTACCACAAAGCCAGTACTTGCCAGATATTCCTGCAGCTCCTTTAATGTTGCTGTAGCCATCTTGGTAGCCTCCCAGACCAGTTTTCTTCTCGTCTTTTCATCAATTTTGGAGGGAGCTCCAGTTCTTGGTAATGTCACTGTTGTGCCATATTTTCTCCACTTGATGATGACTGTCTTCACTGTGATCCATGGTATATCTAATGTCTTGGAAATTCTTTTGTACCCTTCTCCTGACTGATACCTTTTAACAATGAGATCCCTCTGATGCTATGGACGCTCTCTGTGGACCATGGCTTTTGCTGTGGGATGCGACTAAGAAAATTTCAGTTAAGACCAACTAGAGCAGCTGAACTTTATTTGGTTTTAATCAGAGGCACTTTAAATGATGGCAGGTGAAGAATGACATAAACCTACAATTCGAATACAGAACAAAACCACCAGACGACAACCAAGTGTATCCTCATGACGTCAAATTCTAGAGCCACTGAAGTAAAGCTCGGGGTGCGACTGACCCGAAAAGGCACACCGAAAGAAGAATCAAGACTGAACGAAGACACCGTCTGACCTTACATACCTAATAACAATCTTAACCAATTTTAACATGATTAACCCAACCATTGTTGTCAAAGTTTTCAGTAATACCCGACGATTTACTCACTCAGATATAACCTCCCATTAAGGCACAAATCAACCAGAAGTAGACCCATCAGATTCGCCAACCAACATATTCCCTTCCCGCATAAAAAAAAAAAAAATATATATATATTTCCGTATGCCAATACAAATAATAATATATTCCCCCCTAAGTTCCTCTGAAGCCACAGAGTAACCCTCTAGACCACTCATACTCCACGGTAGACACCCCCTACCTCATCTGTGTATGAGATTAGTGCCACATAAAGTCTGTAGCACAATTAAGTTGTATCCAATAGCACTTGTACCTATCCATCCGAAAGGGATGGATAATTTTTCTTCACACTCAAGTGATGTAAATAAGTTAACCTGTTCCTTATTCTCTTTTCTTTTTCTTTTCTGTTTCTTTGAAGTCCTCTATTTCACCCTACCCCCCTCCCTTCCAGTGGTCACCTACCCCGAGAGTTCTAACTACATTATCCAGGACCTAGATCTCCAATCCTCAGAAGATCCCCAGAAAAGAAGCGGATTCCCACACTGCACGGAACTACCTACGACGGAGGTAATATACCTAACACCTAAAGAACAGCACCACCGATCAACGACCTGTAAGTGCACCTTTCCTCACACAAATTTAATCAGAAGTAATAACACTGATGCTACTAATCAACAAAAACCAATACACTAATGGAGTTAACATTCCTCTCAATTAACACCAAAGGACTAAATAGTCCGCACAAAAGAAACATGTTAATGCAAACTGCAAAAGAAAATAAAGCACAAATAATATGTGCCCAAGAGACTCATTTCGCAAAGAATAAAATACCCTCATGTCTAAACAAACAGTTCCCAGTAGCTCACCACGCCACAGCTCAAAGTAAAAGAGCAGGAGTGTCCATATGGTTCCACAATTCCTTAGCCACAGAGATTATATCAAAAAAGATAGACCCAAAAGGACGATTCATACTTATCAACATTTTAATCAACAATGTCAAATATCGCATAATTAACTTGTATGCCCCGAATGATAATGCAGGGCAATTTATTCGTCAATTAACAAAACAACTTCTAAATACACAAGACTGCCTGACAATTATATGCGGCGATCTCAATCTAGTTACAGACCCGAAATTAGACTCTTCAATCAACATACCTTCCATACACAATACTAGGAAAACAACCCAAGGAACGGCACTGAAACAAATTTTTGCAGAAGCTCAAATATATGATGTATGGAGAACCTTACACCCAGATTCTAGAGACTTCACATTCTATTCCCAAGTACATAAATCATACTCGCGAATAGATTATTTCCTCACAGACAAGACCACTTTACAAAAAATTACTAAATGCGAAATAGGCAATATACAATGGTCAGACCATGCCCCGTTAATTATGACACTAGAATCAAATTTCCCTTTCAGGGGTTCTGGCACATGGAGAATCAATGAGTTCTTATTAACACACACACAGATACAAAACAAACAATAGAAAAAAATCTAGTAGAATACTTCACCAATAATGTCACAAAGGATTTAACCCCAGAAACAGTATGGGAAGCACACAAGGCAGTGATTAGGGGTCAATTGATTGCCATCTCATCCTTTGATAAAAAACAAAAACAAAAAAGATTAAATCAACTCACGGCAGAACTACAACTATTATCCCGCCAACACAAACGACTACCAACTAAACAGAATACTACCAAATTACAAACAGTAAAACAAGAAATCTCAGAGATCCAATTAGCAAGAACCCACATGCAGTTACTTAAAACAAAACAGAGATACTATACGCACAGCAATAAAGCAGGCAAATTACTAGCACACAGAATCAAAAAACAAGAAGCACGGAAAATTATTCCTGCTCTCCTTACACAGAATAACCTAAAAGAATTAAACCCTGCTAAATTCCCAAATATCTTTGCAGAATACTACCAAGCACTTTATAATTTAAAGGACGATAAGAAAACACCACAACCCAAAAAAACTGATATAGACGCCTTTCTCGACAAAGTAAACCTCCCAATGTTGGACCCTAAATATAAAAATTTCCTATCCGACCCAATCACAATAGAAGAAGTAAATGAAGCCATAGATTCCCTCCCACTACATAAAGCCCCAGGCCCAGACGGATTCTCAAATATATATTATAAAACGTTCAAAAATATACTTTCCCAACATCTGGTTAATACATACAATTCATGTATGGGAAAAGGTAAATTCCCAAGGACAATGATGTTAGCACATATCACCACTATACCAAAACCAAACAAATCTACTTTATTATGCCCCAATTTCAGACCAATATCCCTACTAAACACAGACCTAAAAATGTATGCAAAAATATTAGCGACCAGACTAAAATTTATCTTACCACAGTTGCTGCACTATGATCAAGTGGGATTCGTTGGCGGCCGCCAGGCCGCAGATAATACCAGGAAAATTAGTAATATTATAGCGTACGCACAAAAACAAAAAACCCCAATTTTATTAGTAGCTATAGACGCAGAAAAAGCGTTCGATAGATTACATTGGGAATATCTTCTAGCAGTACTTCATAAATTCCATTTCCCACCTGCTTACATCACAGCAATTATGGCCTTATACTCTGCCCCTTCAGCTAAGGTAAATTATGCAGGATTTTTCTCAACAATATTCGATATCTCCAATGGTTCTAGGCAAGGCTGTCCTCTATCGCCTATTTTATATGTCCTAGCACTTGAACCCTTAGCACAAGCAATACGCTCCAATCCCAATATTCAAGGGTTTAAATATAATAAAGAAAAATAAATTAAACTAGGACTATTTGCGGACGATATTTTCCTCTCCATCACAGAACCAGATAAATCACTCCCACACCTAAATAGCCTGCTAGAGCAATTTAGTCTCATTTCTTATCACAAAGTAAACACTGCAAAAACACAAGCCCTAGCCATCAACATTCCAGAACCCACTTTGATGAATCTTAAATCACAATACCCCTATGAATGGAGGAAAACTAATATTCAGTATCTAGGGATTGCCCTAACAAAAAACCCAGAGGACTTAATACATCATAACTTAACAAAAATTTGGAATTTAGCACAAAACGATATGCAAAAATGGGATAAACTATTCCTTTCTTGGATAGGCAGAACAGCAGCAATCAAAATGAATGTAATACCCAAACTACTATATATATTTAGGACACTACCAATCCATATACCGATAACACTAATTTGCAACATACAAGCCAAAATACAGAAGTTCATCCATAGTTACAAAAAATCAAGAGTATCAAATAAATGGCTTATACTACCACCTGACAAAGGAGGTCTGGGGATCCCTTCCTTAATCCATTATTATAAAGCGGCACGCATGTCCCAGACCATACAACATCATGAACCACCAGGTACAATTTCTTGGGTGGACATGGAAGATAACCAATGCTTTCCTCATAGAGTATGTGACACACTCTGGCTCAAAGACCACACATATGATAAAAATAAGATAATATTGCCCAGTACAAAACTTTCAATAAAAATTTGGAATGAATATGCAAAAAATATCCCAGCATTACAACATCTCACTCAAGCCACCCCCTTAACCTCCATGGAACTCTTAATTCCAAATTTATCACTAAAATCATGGATAACTGCGGGGATCTCACATCTTGGCCTACTCATAGAAGACAAAAAATTGCGCCCTTTCCAGAACATCCAACAAGAATATTCACTCCCCTCCTCAGATCATTATAAATTCCTACAGCTCCGCCATGCTATACAAAACAGAACCAACACGCTAATCAATCACACTGAACCATTACCTGAATTGATTCTCCAGTGCCAACCCCTAACAAAAAAGAAAAAACTTCTGTCACTTTGCTACCATATACTTATTCTAGACTCAATTCCAGAAAAACTCCCGTTTATGGTAGCTTGGGAAAACGAACTGAATATAAGCATCAATATCAGAGATTGGAATCAAGCTATTCAAAACCCAAAACTATTTTCCCATAATACCAACCATATTGAACTAGCCAGGAAAATAATATACCGTTGGTACCTAGTCCCAGTTAGGCTAGCAAAAATCTACAAACTACCATCTGACACATGCTGGAGATCATGTAAAGAGAGAGGCTCCATGTCCCATATTTGGTGGCTCTGTCCAGCACTCCAAAACTATTGGTCAGACATTTTTACTCTTATAAACAAAACAACAAAGATCAAATTGCCGAGAACACCTGAAGTAGCACTGTTGCATATATTTCCAAGTGGAATCCCAAGAATGGAAAAAATCCTGATAGGAATGATATTACTATCCGCAAAAACACTCCTTGCAAGGAACTGGAAATCGACAAAAATCCCATCTTTACCCGAAGTACAGAACCTAATAAATTATAATCTAACCATGGAAAAACTCCATTATATCAGCACAAACAATATGAAGAAATATGACGATATGACGGAAATGTGGAAAAGAACTTCTGGTGACACATGCCAAGTTTCAACATGAGCTCTGACCTTCTCCCCCCCTCACCCCCCCTCTAATCCCTTTCTACAAACCCTAAATCTTTCATACCCACCACTTTTTTCTTATTTTCTTCTATATATAGGATCTCAAAGGTTTATATTGATTACTGTTAAATATTTCCAAGTTACACTAAGAAACTGAGATCACAATAATTAACGGATCTAGAAATGGTATATGGATAGCATATAGTAGGTCAAAGATAACAAAGTGGAAACTAGCACCAACAAGTATTTTATTTTTATTTTTATTTTTATTTGTTCAACATTTCTAAACATAGGTGAACGATCTATTTTGTATATCAAAAGCAACGAAATTTCTAAGCTTATACCTACTTCTCAACAGTTGTAATCTTTTTTTCCTTTCCGAAAACCATTTGTATGACAATGTTCACTTACATTTATTTTGTCTGTAACAAATAACATGTTGAGTCCTTACTATGCAAAAATAAAATATTATTGAGAAAAAAAAAAAATGATGGCAGGTGTATGCTGACTCCTATTTAACATGGTTTGGAATGTGATTGCTTAATTCTGAACACAGCTACATCCCCAGTTATAAGAGGGTGTGCACACTTATGCAACCACATTATTTTATTTTTATATTTTTTTCTTCCCTCTATCTAAAAGATTTCAGTTTGTTTTTCAATTGAGTTGTACAGTTTATAGGTCACATTAAAGGTGGAAAAAGTTCTGAAATGATTTATCTTTGTCTCATTTTTTTACAGCACAGAAACCTGACATTTAAACAGGGGTGTGTAGACTTTTTATATCCACTGTACGTAGCCTTCTACTCAAAATTCATGATCTAAGATCATGGTGTCAGGAGTAGAAACTTAAAACTCTTGTCATCACTGAATCCTGGTTAAGCCCTAGAACCCCAGACTCTGCAATACAAATACAGGGTTATATCTGCTCCAGAAAAGACAGAAATAAGAGAGGAGGAGGTATTGTTTTGTATATAGTCATTGAATTTCATATACCTTATGTTATCAAGTACCCCCTCTACTTTTGAAGTTATAGTTGGAAGAACATTACACCCATTCTCAAAACCATTAGTACTTGTAGGGATCTATCGCCCAACAAATTCCCCTGCTCAGTCTCTTACTGACATCAAGAAACTATTTGGAGATATTAGTGCCAAAAATAAGGAAAGTGAGCTACTCGTTCTTGGAGATCTCAATGTAGACTGGTTAGACCACAAAAATGTTAAAACATGCTCACTGTTCAAATCCATAAACCTAACCCAGCTTATTTCTTCGACTACTCTGATGAATCCCAACAGCTCTAACCATACGCTGCTGGATTGGATCCTTTCCTCTTGTCACCAAAGAATCCAGCAGTCTGGCATCCTACCCAATGTGTTCAGTGATCATTGCTTAGTGTACTGTGTGTGGAAAGTAAGACCCATGAAATCGACCTCTAGAGTAATTGTTACAAGTTTTTTTAGAAAGTTTGATCTCCATTCTTTTCTCAGTGACTTGAGCAACTGTCTGTGGAGCAAACTAAGCTTGATACCCGATCTGGAATCTGCAATTGAATATTTTCAATCTGAGTTCATGCAGGTCTGTGATAAACATTCCCCCCTGCATAGAGTGAGAGTAAGGGGTGCCCATCTTCCCTGGGTCTCAGCTGACCTCTTGGACTTATTCCATTTCAGGGATGCTTTATGGTCAAAATTTAAGCAAACTGGATCAGACCAAGATCACAACGCTTATCGGCATGTCCGCAATAGATGCAAGACTCAAACCAAACTTGCCAAGACAACTTATTTCTCTGATCGGCTGAATAGAAATCTAGCCAACCCGACCAAATTTTTGAGTGTCATAAAAAACATATATGACCCTCCGCGCCGCTCAGAACCTACCACAATTAAAACACATAATGAAGTTTTAATATATCCAGTGGCAATAGCAAATGAATTCAATTACTACTTTGTAGGATGCGCCACAGCTCTTATAGCAAAACACCACAATGAAGATCATGTCACTTTTTCTATGGCAGACGAGTCACCCCCGATATCAGCCCTGGCCAAACACATTGCTGAATTTGAATTTACTACTATATCAGATAGTGAAATAGCAGCGCATCTCCTCAATCAAAACATTAAATTACAGTGTGGGCCGAACCTACTTCCGTCACTGCTACTGAGGCTGAGTGCGCCTGTTACTGTAATGCCCATCAATACTAATCAACTAATCAAATAGTAATACTTAATCAATGCATCTCTGTCCTCCTGTTATGTCTCCAAAGCCTGGAAAAAAGCCAGAGTTATCCCCATCCACAAAAATGGTGATGTAAACATAGTGTCAAACTACAGGCCTATTTCACTGCTACCCATACTGTCTAAAATCCTGGAAATGTGCCCATGATTAACTGTTTGAATATTATCAACGCTCCAACTATCTAACCTCGCTTCAATCTGGGTTTAGGTCAAATCACTCCACGATAACTGCCCTCTTAAAGGTGAGCAATGACATTCAGAGTGGTATGGAGAGTGGTGAACTCACAGGTGCAGTTTTCCTAGACTTTGCAAAGGCCTTTGATACGGTTGATCATGATCTTCTGCTAAATAAGCTAAGTTGTTCCAGTATAAATGAGAGGTCACTCTGCTGGTTTCGTTCATACTTGTCTGATAGATTCTCAATATGTGTCTATTGCTGATACTTCCTCCCTCCTGTTGCCAATCAAGGATCCGTTCTTGGGCCACTGCTTTTCTCACTATTTATAAATGATCTACCCTCGGTGCGTGACCTGGCTCTTGTGCATATGTATGCTGATGATATGGTAATTTATATGCAGTACTAAACTATCACAAGTGGAATCTGTGCTACAGGATCAGTTTTCAAAAATTGAAAATTGGATAGCTAACAACAAATTATTCCTCAACATTGAAAAAACTGTGTCCATGTTGTTTGGGAAAAATGCTAAACTACTGAAATTAAAACAATCCTCAAATAAACATCAAGACCAAATCCATTCTTAACCTGACCCAGGTAAATTCATATCTTGGTATGTGGCTAGACCCAATCTTATCTTTTGGTCTCCATATTGATAAGCTCATATCCAAGCTATATCCTAGGATTGGCTTTCTATATAGAAACAAATCAAACCTAGATTCCACAGTAAGGAAACGTATTGTGCAGCAAATGTTAATGCCTATCTTAGACTATGGAGATGTTGTGTATGATTCTGCCCCGCAGACCCATCTCAGTAAACTCGACACTCTGCACAATACATTGTGCCATTTTGCAATAAAGTGCGATTATAACACGCACCACTATAAAATGTTAAAATAGTTAAACTGGCTGACGCTTGCCTCCAGGCACACTCTCCACCTAGCTTGCTTAGTGCATAACCACTTCTCTGGAACGCCCCCCCCCCCCCCTACCTGAGCAGTATGCTCACTCTTACTCCCCCTCTATCTGAGCGGCATGCTCGCTCTTACTCCCCCACTACCTGAGCGGCATGCTCACTCTTACTCCCCCTCTACCTGAGCGGCATGCTCACTCTTACTGCCCCCTACCTGAGCGGCATGCTCGCTCTTACTCCTTGCACATCCTACAATCTCAGATCCTGCACCAGCCCTTCACTAGCGATCCCTCACTTAAAAAAGGAAGCCGGTCGAGGTGCGTTTTCTTTCAGAGCTCCTCATATGTGGAATCAGCCTTTCTGTTTTTGCCACATAATCATCTAGTCTAAAATTATTGAAAAAACAATGTCTCACAAATCCTCAAAACAGATTGTATCTGTTATTAGTTTACAAACTCCTTCATATACTGTACATGTTGTTCCTTTTTTGTATCAATAATGATTTACCCTTTATGTTCTCCTTCCAACTTGTTTAATATATGTATGTGTGTATGTATGTATGTATGTATGTGTGTATGTACCGTATTTGCTTGATTATAAGACAAGGTTTTTTTCAGAAAAACGAATAATCGAGGTCATCTTATAATCTGACCTCAAATAGAGGTCAGATTATAAGACATGGATCCAGGTCCCCAGCAGATCTGCAGATCCTCCATCTGCCCCGCTAGCCACCAGGAGATTCGGGCAGCCGGGGGATGCCTGCACGATACGTGCAGACATCCTCCATGCTGTCCGACACGGCAGTCTATTATGATGGACCGGCTGTCCGTCATAATCGACTGAAGTGTAGGGCAGCATGGAGGATGTCTGCACGTATCGTGCAGACATCCCCCGGCTGCCCCCACTAGCCAGCCACCATGGAGAAACAATGTGAGAGGGAGGGGGGAGGGAGAGAGAGAGACAAATGGTGGGGGGGAGGGAGAGGGAGACAGGGGGGGGCCGAGGGAGAGTAATGTTTGGAGGCGGGGGGGGAGAAATGTTTGGAGGCAGGGGGGGGAGATAAATGTTTGGAGGCAGTGGGGAAGATACATATTTGGAGGGGGAGATAGAAAAAAGTTTGGGGGAGAGAGAGTAAAGGTTGGGGGGAGGGGGAGAGAGACAGTGCTTGGGGGAAGGGGGAGAGAGAGAGAGAAAGCTGGGGGAAGGGAGGGGGAGAGAGAAACAGTGTTTGGAGGGGGAGAGAGAGACAACGTTTAGGGAACAGAGGCTGCATTGGAAATAAAAACAAGAAATGCATTTTTTTATATCATCATTTTTATTAAATATTAAAAAGCAATGTACATGTGAATATATACAAGTTAAACTTTTTTTTCCCCTATAGGGTAGTCTTATATTCAGGCTTTTAGTTTTTTTCCTGAAGGAATATCCAAAGTTTGGGGGGTCGTCTTATAATCAGGGTGGTCTTATATTCGAGCAAATACGGTATGTATTTTCTTTTTACACTACTGTTCTGGACTGGGTCCCCTGAACTTGAAAACGAAAGAAATCTCAATGTATTCTTCCTGGTAAAACATTTTCTAAATAAATATGTCTGTTATGTTGACTATGGTTAAAGGTGAGCTTTTTATGTCAATAAAATAAAAACACATTTCAGATGAGTACAACTTATAATCATAAAGCTTCCAAAATCTCCTTACATGTCCACATCTGAACATGTTACCTTCTGATGCGTTTTTGGAAATATGGGTAAAGGATTGTATTTTAGGTATGTGAGTATCAAACATTTCCTTTATCAGGGCGACTGATGGTAGATGGTGGTGTGACTCTTGGTAGATGTCCCTAAGCCTTGCTGGGTCCAAATATCACCTGCTAAGGAATCTATAAGATTGTTCTAAAATAAAAATAATAAAAATATTAATAATAAAGTGTTAAACCAGAAAAGGTAGATTAGGATATTCCCTGGTTTCCGAGTATGTCCAGAGGATGATACATTTGCAAACATCCATTGGGTTTAATAATGACGCGTGTACTATGTTTTAGAGTGCTATCCAGGATAACTGACCTTTATGTAGCAAACAAAGTTTCTACAAAACAAAATTGCCCATTTAGTTAGACATGATATACAGTTAAGTGACAGAGGGTTGCATAATATATCTCACATCAATGTATAGTTAGCCAGACACAGACAGCTTACAGAATAGCTCCCATCAATGCATAGTTAGCCAGATACAGACATCTTTCAGAATAGCGTGCATTATTGTATAGTTAGCCAGACAAAGACATAGTACAGAATAGGTTCCATCAATGCATAGTTAGCCTGTTACAAACATCTTGCAGAATAGCTTGCATCACTGTATAGTTAGCCAGGCACAGACATCTTACATAATAGCTCTCATCAAAATGAATTTGGGCAGACACAGAAGAAGTTCATCATAGCTAGCATCACAATATTATTATCTAGACACAGATATTCCACATTATAGCCTTCATCAGTTTATAGTAAGCCAGATCTGGTACAGCATAGCTCCCACAAGTGTACAGTGAGGAAGACATAGAGGTACAAGCTAGCTCTCATATGTGTACCCTGAACCAGACAAACACATGGTACACTATAGCTTCCCTTAGTACGTGGTGAGACAGATGTGGTAACGCATATGCAAGAGCCTTGCACCTGCTGTGATTGACTGAAAGCACCAGCAGTAAGATCAGCTGGCATGTTAATATAGTTTTACACAGGAAAAATAGCACAGTGTGTTTAACTTTTTCTTAAAAAAAAATAAACACAACTTCACTGCCACTTTAAGCACTGCCTGATCAATACTTATTGCTTCTGTGTACTACTTTTTTACATGATGCTCAGCCAGCATCATGGAAGATGTTTGGCTGTGTTAGTATAATGTGAACCATGATATGAAGCCAGCAAAAGTCTTCCATTACACTGGGGAAGGTCATTTGATACACCTTGCGTACTACTTTTATCACTGGTGATCCCTGGGGATTTGTTTTTCTGGTGGTTGGTGGTGCAAGGGAACAGCATACTTGTATCCTTGTGATACAATGTATTCACTGCACTGGTGAGTGATGCTCCATGCAGGAAAGGGGGAGGAGATAGGAGATCATACTCACACTCTCCCTTTCGATTGGACAGAGCGCTACATACAGTGATGGTGAAGGGGAGAGCAGGTCTACATGAAAAGAGGCACAGACCTGCACCTCCAAAGTACCGTGCAATACCACAAATGGTGAAAGTGATCACAAGCCTCCTGGAATGCTAAAAAGTGTCCCAGCCCTGACAGCAACTCCCCAGTGAATGCCTAGTTCACCTAATCTGAAACCATGTTAATATAGTTCTATCCTTAATCAGAGTGAGCTTAATTACATTTCATCAAGTAATGTCAAATATAATCAGAGTAAAAGGAAAAAGAGGGGTCGTACTGTCTCCCAAAATGTGTCTAAAGACAATAAAAGACTAGAGGGTTTTCTCAATAAAGAGAGAGGTGCAGGGAATTGAGATGGGAATGTCAAACCTCGGGTCAAAAGTAGCCGTGTTGGAAAAATTCTCCCATTTAGCTGGATTGGAGAATCTTTCCAACTCTGCTACTTTGGTCTAAAGTATGAAATTACCATCTAAAATCCTAGCAATTCTGTTTTTATTGAATAACTTGCATTTCAAATGGGACTACATTTTTTTTTAAATTGGTGGGAAAGCAAATAGTGGCAGACCATCAACTTCACAGGAGACGTGAAACTGAAACTCAGTTGATGCTGCCTGGGCTCAAATTCCAATTATTGGTTTATTAGGTGCGACAATGGCAATGTTGCCTATTTTTTGTTATTGTACCAAAACTGGAAAAAAATGACCTTTAAAATAACCTGGCCTATGGCATGTTCTCCACCCAGAAGGAGCTCTCTAGTTATTTTGCTTACTTGCCCCAATACAGAGAAGACCTCTACATTAGCATATCATAATGGTCCCACCCGTAAGGGAATTACACATCTGAAGTGTGTTGCAGAATTTAGCATTAAGTAGAACAAAGTGTGCACTCCACTCGCCAAGTAGTGAATGAATAAAGTGCTTTAATGCTTTCAAAAAATCCAAACAAACAGGGTAAGGTACAATCCATGGATGATAAGGTGAAAAGGGAAGGCCACCTAAAGCGTTTCACGTGTCACCACGCTTAGTCAGCTATGAGTAAGCGTGGTGACACGCGAAACGCGTTAGGTGGCCTTCCCTTTTCCCTTTATCATCCGTGGATTGTACCTTACCCTGTTTGTTTGGATTTTTTGAAAGCATTAAAGCACTTTATTCATTCACTACTTGGCGAGTGGAGTGCACACTTTGTTCTACTTAATGCTTCATTGTTGTGCCTAATCAGCACTGTGGAGCACCCACCCACCTCCTGCACTTTTGTTCCTGTGACTAGAGTCGGTGTTGCTTTTGTTTCTCATATTGAAGGTTTTATCTGCATGAGCCCACAAATGTACGTGTCTCTGGTGTCCCTCCATGTGCAGTGAGTCGGATACACACCTACTGGCAAACCCTAAATAGGGAGAAAAATGGGATGGCCCCAGTGAGAATTATCTATTTTAAGCACTGTCCATCCTCGGTTTAACCAAAAAACATCAAGCTGGTCATCATTGTCTACTTATTATAGTTACATATCTTATCCTGGACCACATAATTTATAATCGTTTATTAATTAAATTGTTATACACATTTTCAAGTGTTTATTACACCTTATGTTCCTTTGAAAACTTTCTTTGATATCTTTGTTTCTCAGGCTGTATATAATGGGATTCATCAAAGGAGTTAATACTGTATAAAACATTGCAACCAGGGTGTCCACAGCGGAGGAGTAAGAGGCTTTTGGCCGGACGTACATGAAGATTATTGGAAGGAAGAATACATTCACCACTGCAAAATGGGAAGCACAGGTAGAAAACGTCTTTTTTCGTCCATTGTGAGAAGATATTTTCAGGATGACCGATATAATTTTAATGTAAGAGACGACCACACAGGCAAAGCTTATCAGTATGATAAAGGCGCCAACAGACGAGCCAACTGCTACATTGAAGGATGTATCTGTGCAAGACAGCTGGAGCAAAGGAGGGTGGTCACAGTAAAAATGATGGATAACATTTGGGCCACAAAAATTTAGTCTCAGTGCTAAAGTCAATGCAGGTACGGGTGCCATAAACCCCCCAGACCATGCCACAGCACACAAAAGTATATTTCGTTTCTTGGTCATAATAGTAGAATAATGAAGAGGAAAACATATGGCTGAATAGCGATCGTACGCCATAACAGACAGAAGAAGACATTCCGTGGCTCCGAGAGAAAGAAAAATATACATCTGGAGTAAGCAATTAGTAAAAGAAATGGTGTCAGAATTCGCAGAGAACTTGGCTAACATTTTGGGCAAAGTGCAGGAAATGTAACACATGTCTATGATTGATAAATTACTGACAAAGAAATACATTGGAGTCTGTAACCGGTTATCCAGTATGACCAAGAAAAATATGATTCCATTTCCTATGATCGTGAAAAAATATATAGCAAGAAAAACACAAAAGAGTAGAATTGGATATTTCTGAATGCTCGGGAATCCGAAAATGATGAACTCTGTCACGGGGTCGTTGGTGAGATTGGAAAGATTTCTCTGATCCAAGTTCTCTCTGTTTACCTGAAACAGACAAATCATACTTATTTTCTTGATCAAAAAGCGGTGTTTTTATTTACTTTTTTTTATTTGCTTGTTTAAAAAGTAATTTACCAAGACAAATTCACTGACATGTCCAAGTATGTTCTTGATGACCAGAGCAATATTACAAATATTCTAAGATTTAAATTATACATATTTAAATGATTAGGTTGTGAAGAGCACATGTAGAGATATACATTAACACACAATGTTTTCAGGGACATATTCGGAAATACCGTATTTGCTCGATTATAAGACGAGGTTTTTTTCAGAGCAAATGCTCTGAAAAATCCCCCTCGTCTTATAATCGAGGTCTCTTATAATCTGACCTCAAATTGAGGTCAGATTATAAGAGATGGATCCAGGTCCCCAGCAGAGCTGCAGGGGACCTGGATCCCCCTCTCTAGCAGCAGGGGATGTCTGCGCGATGAGCGCAGACTCCCCTGCTGCCGCCCGGCATGACCGCCGAGGCTTCTGTGAAGAAGCCGGGTACTTCCGCTTTCGTCACAGAAGTCCGGGCGAGCGTGCCGGGCGGCAGCAGGGGAGGTCTGCGCTCATCGCGCAGACATCCTCTGCTGCCCCACTAGCCACCAGGGAGAATCGGGCAGCTGGGGGTTGTCTGCACAATACGTGCAGACATCCTCCATGCTGCCCGACACGGCAGACTATTATGACGGACAGCTGTCCGTCATAATAGACTGCCGTGTCGGGCAGCATGGAGGATGTCTGCAAGTATCGTGCAGACATCCCCCGGCTGCCCCCACTAGCCACCAGGGATTGAGGTACAGGTAAGGGGGGGGGGACAGAGAGACAGGGGGAGGGAGGGGGGCAGAGAGACAGGGGGAGGGAGGGTGGGGGGCAGAGAGACAGGAGGAGGGAGTGAGGGAGGGGGGCAGAGAGACAGGGGGGACAGAGCAGGAATGGGGGGAGAGACAGAGGAAGGGGGGCAGAGAGAAACATGTGGGGGGAAGAGACAGGTGAGTGGGGAGTGAGACAAAGCTGGGGGCAAAGGAAAGAGAGAGGCAGAATTGGCACATAAAAAGAAATAAACACAAGAAATGCATTTTTTTTTATATAATATTTTATTAAAAAAGCAATTTACATGTGAATATATACAAGTTTACCTTTTTTCCTATAGTGTAGTCTTATATTCAGGCTTTTAGTATTTTTCCTAAAGGAATATCCAAAGTTTGGGGGGTCATCTTATAATCAGGGTCGTCTTATAATCGAGCAAATACGGTATATTTTCCAGGATTAATCATTTGGAATTGGATTTTGTCTGTGTGTATTTACATCCTACATACTGCCCTCTCATAGGACCTGTCATGAGTAATGAATTGGATTTTGTCTGTATGTTTATACATCCTACATACTGCCATCTAATAGGACCTGCCATGATTAACCCCTTCGCGACCTTATGACTAGTTAACTCGTCATGCAGTCTAGCCGGCGGTGCGCTCCGTGGGCACCACCAGCCAGTCTGCAACGGGTCCAGGACTAAGCCTCGCACCCGAGGCAAAGCTCCTGGACCCGATTGGTGGATTTCCGGGTATGTGATTGCGGTGATTGAGTGATCACCGCGATAACATGCAAATTAGATGCAAAGTCAGTGTGTTCACACACTGCCTCTAATTCACTCTCTGTGCTTCACATTCTTATAGTGAAGCACGGAGAGTGACCTGTAAGTAAAAATAAATAAATAAAAAACATACACAGAGGTAAAAAAAAAAAATAACCCTTTCAATGCTGATCACAGTTTGTAACTGTGATCAGTTTGCTTCCACTTTATGGCCCTCATTTAGTTGTTTTTTTTACACATTTTTTTATTTTTGCAATTTATAAAGGTTTTTTTTAATAAATAAAGGTAATTTTATATATTTATTTAATAAAATTTAACCCATGCCTGTTGTGTGATTTTTATGGATCTGACATCGCACTCTTCAGAGTTTTTTTTTCTGTCTTTTTTGTTATGGGGGTTTGGGAACCAAAATTTTTTTCTTTTTTATTAGTTAGTTAATTAAGTGGGTTAGTGTTGCACTAGTTGTGTAGCTTATTATTGGGAAAATAATGGGGAAAAACCTTTTTTTTTTCCAAAAATGTCCTCTTTTATATGTATTTTTTAATACTAAAATGTAAATAATTTTTATGTATAGGGTATCAAAAGAAATCTCTATATTTACATATCTTAGAATAAAGAACTTTCTTAGTATTAGAGTGAATATTGAGGCTAACAGTATAAATATGGAGATCACAAAGATTTTCGCATATAAACAGATACCTAAAATTACAGCAAAAGCAAACAGGATAATCTCTATGTTAAACATCTTCCCAATTAAAGCAAAGGCGGTGTGGGAGAAGGAACTGGAGACTCAAATTTCTGACAAGGACTGGGCAAGATCAATGACACAGGTGAATAAGAACGTCCACTGTCTGAATTTAGTTTAAAATCAGTTTAAAGTGATGAATAGGTGGTATAGGGTACCAGCAGTCTTAGCTAGAATGTACCCCCAACAACCCTCCAAATGCTGGAGATGTGGGGTGGAAGAAGGCACATTTACCCACATCTGGTGGCATTGTCCCAGGGTAACTCCGCTATGGAGATGGACATATGAGCTTATCAAGACCCTAACAAATGTCAACATTAAATGGGCTCTATTACATCTAACAATAATGGCAACAAGCACTGATAATCAGGCGTTGATAATCCACTGCATGGTTCCAACCAAAGTCCTAATAGCAAGAAATTGGAGAAGAAGTAAAACCATTAAGTAAGTCGCATTTGTTTAACCAGACAATGTTCCAATTCAAAATGGAAAAAGCTCTGTCGAGGTTTGGACCCTCTATGTCACACAAATTTAATATATACTCTTCGGCTTTAACCCTCTACGATACAAGCTAGCTTCTGGAGGGGTTACACACCCTAATAATGTTTCCATAACTAGCAGTATAAGCCAGATCATAGTTCCTTGTTGATTACAATTGTTAGATGTGTTTAGCTGAATATAAGTTATCTTCCCCAAGATTAAGGGGAGCAGTCTCTCGGCTGGTCTGGGTAAATAGGCCTGGGCAAATAGGATGATGAACAACAGGCCCCTATATTGTCTTCGTCAAGATAACCTACAGATATACTGAGGGCTTTTTGCCATGCCCATTTAGAGAAGCACGATGTCAAAATTTGTACACTATACACTGTTACTGTATGTCTTGTATGAATAAAACAAAATACAAATATATGTTAAAAGGCAAAAGAAAGCTCTAACTGTCCTTTAAAAAACAACATATAACTTGTATGGGTGCGTTAAACGAGAGAGAGGAAAATTATGTTTCAAAAACCGCATATTAAAAATTGAAAAACGCTCTGGTCCTTGGCCTTGGAAAATCCCTGGTCCTTAAAGGGTTAATGAATTTGATTGTGTATGTGTGTATTTAAATCCTACATACTGCCCTCTCATAGGACATGGCATTATTAATGTATTGATTGTGTCTGTATGTATATAGATCCTACATACTGCCATATCATAAGACCTGTAATGACAAATTAATTGGATTGTGTCTGTGTGTGTGTATATACATCCTACATACTGCCATCACATAGGACCTGTCATGTTACGGAATGCTTATTGTATCAGAATCTTAAACACAGAATCTCCCTCTGACCACCAAAGATCTGAGACATTGACTTACATGACTTGTTTGTATAAACGAGAATCTCGTAGACCTCATTGTCATGTCTCACTGTAAGCTGGTACATGTTGTAGTATGTATTGTCCATAATAATAGCTGAAAGAACATCCAGATTTATCAGCTTTATATTTTAAGCATTTCTTTTTTTCAGGGACGAGAACAATCTTTCATAATCTTGATATAAAAGTTGAAGTGTTTTTAGGCTTTTACTATTCAGGTATGAGACTCTATTACTAAAGTAGGATACCTCCCTTGTTCTCCTAGCCATTTACTAACACTGATTTTCCACCAGGATGTCCCCCTTTATCCCTGAACATGTTTACCAAGCTGCTTAGGATATCACATGTCCTCAAGGATGGCAGACGTTAAAGTCCTGATGAATTTACCCTTAGTATTGCAGCAATAACTTTTAAAGAAAGATTCCTACACTATCAATTTATCATAATATATATTCACTTCACCCCAAAAAAAATCTACCCACTTCAGTCCCATCCTTTGAATCGCTCTGCTTATCCACATCTCGCCTACTGTACTAAATCTTGCTCTTTTATATCTCCTTTCTCTCCTCCTCCTAGGCAAATGGTCTAGGGACACATCTCCCAAAATTCTTTATTCCTGCACTCCTATTGTTATTACCCCCACATCCCTAACACCACCTTGAACACCAAAGACATGACCCAGCACCCACATTACACACCCAGGACTTCCCACATACAGCACCCACTTTGCATTCACGGGACATGCCCCAGCACCCACATTACACACCCAGGACTTACCACATCCAGCACCCACTTTGCATACACAGGACTTACCACATCCAGCACCTACTTTGCATACACAGGACTTACCACATCCAGCACCCACTTTGCATACACAGGACTTACCACATGCAGCACCCACTTTTCATATATAGAACATGCCCCAGCAACTATATTGCACTACCAGGACATGCTGTTTCACCCACATTCCACACCCAGGAAATCCCACATCATCCACATAGCACATCCAGAACATACCCAAATACCTACACTAAAGACATTGGACTTACCCCAGCACCCCAAGGCATGCCCCAGCACCCACATTGCAAACCAAGGACATGTCACAGCACTCACATTGCACACACATGACTTACCCCAGCAGCCAAGGACATGTCCTTTCACCCATGTTTCAAACCCACCATCACCCATATTGTACAGCCATGGCATGCCCCAGCACCTACATTGAACACCCCAGACATGCCACCATCACTCACATTGTACACCCATGACATGCCACAGCACCCAAATTGCAGTCCCAAGACTCCAGGAAGTGTCACAGCCCTCAAGGACATGCCGCATCACCCACATTTCACACCCAGGACATGCTATCAACCATATTGTACACCCATGACATGCCCCAGCACCCACATGGCACACCTAGGACATGTCCCAGCACCCACATTGAATACCCAGTACATGCCACCATCACCCATATTGTACAACTATGACATGTCCCATCACCCACATTTCACACCCAGGGCATGCCATCACCCACATTTCACCCCCAGGGCATGCCATCACCCACATTTCACACCCAGGGCATGCCATCACCCATATTGTACACCCATGACATGCCCCATCATCCACATTACAGACCCAGGACTTAGCCCAGCAACCAAGGCCATGCCATAGCACCTACATTACATACACAGGACTTATCCCAGCACCCAAGGAAATGCCCATCACCCACATTTCACACCCAGGACATGCTCCATCACCCACAGTGCACCTCAAGTACATGCTCCAGAACCCACAGTGCACACCCAGGACTTACTCCAACCAGGTCTGGCCTAACATGTTCAGGCGCCCTGTGTGGGCGACCCCAGTGGTACCCCCTCCTCTCTATCCTCACGTCTATCTTTCTCCTATCCTCTTTTCTCTTCATTTTTTTTATATATAGTTTTTAATAAGATATTAAATAATGATCATTATATTTAAATAAAAAAAGGAGATTGTCTGTATGTGTTTCAACAGGTTTGTTTCCCATATAGTCTAGACTCATCACATTACTATACCTTTAGTTAGCACCCTTTACGTCTCACTTTATGTGCACCAGCATTCCTCAATCATGCTTGAGGCCTACAATTCATCCAGGTAGATGTTCTGTATCTCCCCACCCCATGGGATGCTCTGTACCAAGAGCTGCCTTTAGTTGTTTGCGCTTTATAAATAAATGATAGCATAATGTAATTATTTCAGTTCACTATCAGTGCTGAACAATGGGCTAAATTGGAAGCAATGTACAAAATATGTACAAAATATGAAAAACAATTGATCTTCACTTTAGCTTATCCAAAGAGGGACCATGAAACATAGTAACATAGAAACAGAAAAAAAACAGAAAAAAACAAACATAGAAACAGAAAGAAAACATCTTCATGGTGCAGTACATTTGTAACCCTTTAAATAGGCTGCAGTCTTAAAATAACAGTCACCGCTCTGTGTTTATAGTATTAATTCACAATAATGTGAGAAGTGATTGACTGTAAGTTGCACTATTGAAATATCTACTGGAATCTAATACACTTTTAAGTGAAAAACCAATGATAAACGCATTATCAGCTATCGTTATTGCATATGTAATAATTTATAAAGTATTTTACTAGGAAGGATACACTGATAGTTCTCTCGTTATGTCCTGGGTCAATGAGCAGTGCATTGTTACAACAGATTACAAAATAATATTAAAAATACAAATAAACAAATGTAACACAATGCTGGGGCGGGTCATTTTATTTACATTGTAGCAAAAAGCAAAAGAATGAGTTAAACAATGTAATACATTTATAAAGGTGGGTTTGTGGTGCAGGTGTATACACTACATCCCCATATTCAGTGATTGGCATTAGAATTTGTTTTATACAGTCTTTCTCCTTACTGTGGGGCTTAGGCAGGATGTGTTTATGTACAGAGTGTTTCAACGTGTAGGCCAAAAGATAGTTTGGGATCTAGCCACATACCTATATATTTTAAAGAACAGACTGTAGTCAGTGTGCTATTTGATTTTGCACTGATGCATAAATGGTAATTTAGTGTAATTTAGGCACATTGCAAGAGCATGCAAGAGCACTGTGACAGCTTTGTCAGTGTTTTGAAAAAATGTTTCTTTTTTTTTTAATCTGTGATCCACTTTTCTATCTCTGTCAACTGGTCTTGAAGCACAGCCAAAAACTGGGGTAGATTGCGTTTGTTAGTGTAGATTACAGTGTCTGTGTACTGTTGAGACTCTGCAGACATTAGACAGATAATGTATGAATAATGTGAAAAGCAGGTATGGAGCCTTAGTGGTAACCAATTATGGAGCCTTGGGGTACACACATGCGACTAGGAGAGTGAGGCGCTGTCAGAAATGCTCACATATTGTGATCGATGCGATACAAATGATTGGAGCCAGGTTAGTGGGTAGTCACCTATACAGTATTTTGCAATAGGATGCCATGGCACTGTGTCAAAAGTCTTGGCAAAATCAAGGCAAATACCTCTATTTAGGTCCCCTTGCTCCATGCCAATTTGCATGTCATTTGGATGAAACTCGATTAGTTTGTGGTTAGCTAGTTTGATTGTTGATAATACTCACATAATTGCATGTTATGATTTTACAAACAATGGGTTTCATAGGTCATTGTTCATCTTTTCTTTGACATATTTGGTCTTTGCCATTGTTGTTTGTTTTGTGCATGCATTTCCTCAGTAAGCAGGATGGTCATTCATTTTACTTGTACTTTACGCAGTGGTGAATGCGAATTCAAACGTGCAAGAGCTCCGCCTGAACGTATTCAACTGCACTGTCTAGATCTGGCATTACGCTTACTCCGTGCCATGGGAGCTTCTTGAGATCATTTAGGAGAATGATTTAAGATTACTTTTCTTGAAAGACCTGGTGATTATAACCTTGGTTAGGATTTGGTTTGCTCACATAACTCTAAGGTAGAACTCCTGGATTCTAGAAGTAGAAGAGGGGAGAATCTAATCCAGAAAAGGGCTTTTCATATTAATGGGAGTTGGGGAGGAGAGAATAGTGCCCACTCCAAAGCCCTAAACAGTGAACATTATTTACTATTTTTAGAAAAAAAGCAACAGTTCACATTTTTGGCTTTGAGCTACGGTTTTACTAAGCAGCAGTGTTCGTTTTGTTGACTAAACATTTTTGTCATAGTTTTAGTCATCTCCATGTTTCCAGTGACTAAAACTAAACAATAATAATAATAAAAAATGTGTTTAGAACTAAAACTTTCACTATAATCCATTGCGAGTGTCATCAACTGACTAAAATGGTAGGGAGCGACTATTACATTTACCTATTTGATTCTGATTCCCTTGGATCTCTGACAAAGCCCAGTCCCCAGACTCTATCTGCAGTTAAACTACTGGCTGAGACACATGCTCCCTGTGCCTTGCTGCCCCCCCCCCCCCCCCCCCCATAACAATGCCTTGCAAACTGCAGTGGAAAAGGATACTCCTCCATCTAATGTGCCTGTTCCCTCCCATCTCCCTACCAAGTTAACTTAACACTATGTAACAGCCTTCTCAGACCTGTTCCCTCCCATCTACCTGCCAAGTTAACTTAACACTATGTAACAGCCTTCTCAGACCTGTTCCCTCCCATCTACCTACCAAGTTAACTTAAAACTGTGTAATAGCCTTCTCAGACCTGTTCCCTCCCATCTACCTACCAAGTTAACTTAAAACTGTGTAATAGCCTTCTCAGACCTGTTCCCTCCCATCTACCTACCAAGTTAACTTAAAACTGTGTAATAGCCTTCTCAGACCTGTTCAACTCCACATCATTTGCAATGGCAAACCCCATAAGAAATAGGAATTTGGAAAACATTTGTCTTTGGTAGTATTGTGACTGGAGGCTACATCAAATTGCGGGATAATGGAAGGGGGGGGGGGGGGGGCTGGATTACAAAGATTGGTTTTCCAGCTTGGGGTTTGGGCTTATGGGGGTGGAGATGGGAACATGATTGGAGCGAGAAAAGAGTTACCAGGAATAGGAGGATGGTCATATTTGGATTCATGTTAGTTGGATGCACAGGAGATGTGGAGTCAAAGAACACAAATAGAAATGCAACATGCACAGCAGTGTAATGATGATGCTAAGGGCTGGAGCACTGTCTGCGTTTTTCCTACTTGTATCCTCATTTGTTAATTCCCTTGGTAAACTCCTATCATCCTTTCATCAGGGCACTTAGTAGAAAGTTTTTGATACACCAGGTGGGAGGGTTTAAAGCACTACCATTCTCCAATTAATTATTCAATAACTGTCAAATTAAAGGGAAAATACATGTAAAGATAATACATTGGAAGGGTACCTAGCAGTTAGGTTCTGAGGTCAAGCAAACAGTGAACACTCAAGGAGTTAACTGGACCAGAGCCAGAGTTTACCTAACAATGGTTTCTGAGGTCAAGCAAACAGTCAGCACTGAAGGGGTTAACTGGATCAGAGACAGAGTTCAACTAGCAATGGGGTTCTAAGGTCAAGCAACCAGTCAGCATTGAAAGGGTTAACTGGATCAGAGACAGAGTTCAACTAGCAATGGGGTTCTAAGGTCAAACATATATTATGGTCAGAGGTTTTTAATTAAGTAATATGTTCTCATACTTGATATATAGGTGTGTGGGGGGGGGGGGGTTGTCTGTGCATATATATGTATATAATGGAATGAAAAATACCATTCAAGAGAGATCCTATAGTCTTTGTCACTTGGGAGAAAGTCAGTCTGATGATATTGAACATAACTCATTAAAGGTTTTCATTTCCAGGTAATTGAAGAAGGTTCTATCCAGACTTACCTTCTGCAGATAGATCTCCACAGCCGACTCAGCCATTGGAAAAAAATCATACCCTGCTCATAGTGTATGTAAGATATGTTCAGGTTGTATCTTTGCAGATTTTATATGTGAAGATCATCAATGTAATGGGTCTCCCCTGTTTTATACTCACATTCTATAGAGCTGTAATGACCTCCGCACATCCCATGGGAGCAATTAAATATTGATATTTATGTTGACATCTGAGCCTCTCCTAATAGTCTTGTTATTGTATTTGTTTTAGTAATTAAAATAACAAACGTTCCTTGTTTCTTTTGGGGACCAATAAACAGTGTTTAAATCTGGTTAATTTTACCTACAGTAAACATAATCTGCTGACAGTAACAGATACATTGATTTCATTCTGAACAGCTCCAAAATATCCCAAAAAAGGTCAATTAACCCAGATAAAACAAAATTGTTCACATAATAGTTTTAATCAACCAACTAAAATATAGCATCAAAAGAAATAGATTCAATTTGAGATTGGAGGTGGAGATTGTTACTCATTTTGACATCCAACCTTGGACATACTGTATTCACTAGCCATTTTGATAAGATTAAGATGTGGTGAAGCATGCCGAGATGAAACTTACTGCCATTCATTTCTACGGGGGAAGGAGAAAACTAATTTCAGACCAAGTACAACTGATGTGGATTAGAGGAGAAAGGGGGAAAAAAATCAAATGCTAAGGGGAATGAGTTGGCAATCGATGACCCACTAATCTGTTTCATCCCCAGGGCAAAGCATCCACACTCCTTTAGTACTTGGCTCGGGGAGTGTACTTCCAGAGCTGAAACACAATTCCCTAGCGTGTGCAGGCTGCACTGGCGGAGGTTGTAGGCGTTGGCACACCGCAAACAGATACAGCCAGTACAACATTTGGGATTAGAGGAGAAAGGGGATAGGAATCAAATGGCAGTGAGTGGGAAATAAGTGACTCCCACACACCCGTTTCACCCCCAAGGCAAAGCATGGAAAATAAAAAGTGGAGTAACCGTGCGCAAAGGAATTGACCCCAAAATAGAGTAGCGCCCAATAGCTGCTCAGCGATAATAATATTGAAAGTGAAATGTAAGTGCTGCAATGTGGGGCTAATGCCCTAAAATATAATATTAATAGTGTTTGGATTACAGGGGTCACCGCAATAACAATGCAATGGGTTATAGGGGTCAGCGTATGTAGGCAAATCAATACTGACAAACCCCAATAATACAGTGGAGTACTTCAAGAACAAGCAGAAATAATTTGCTATAGGTGTCCCCATGCTGTCCAATAAAGATTAAATGTAAGCAGATAGTAAGAATATCTTTAATGATGAGCAAATAAGCACATGTGACTGATACATAAAAAGTCCCCGGGTGCATTCAGATCGAAACCTCTCAAAATCGCTCCATCGATGATTGTAACTGAACTCCCCGTACTCCGACTGAATACCTTCCATTGATGGACGCTTCGTAGCTTGCGCCGAGGACCACAAGCACCACACCGGACACCACAACCACGGCAGACCCCACAACCGCCATAGCTTAACTGGAGTATCACCGTCTTCTGTCCACCCTGGATCAGCTTCTGTCCTCCAGGACTGTGTGGGGAAGACCTCTCATCCAGAAGAGCATATACGGAACAAGCTCTTAAAAGAGCTAAGTGATTAAAGCTCAAGAAGGTATGCAGAACATAGCAATCCCCAGTGTGAGTATAGCTGTCCCCTCCAATCACGAGATAGGACTTTTAATCAAACACTCTGCTTTTATGCCCATTTCCACACATAGGACCACCCACAGGGTTTTGCAGAACAACCAATCAATACGTACAATACACTCAGACACTCCCAGCAATAAAAGCAAAATCCCTCCCTCTGCCTGTGATACAATTATCTCCGCACAATAGACTAACAATTATCACAGGCAGAAAATATACAGTTTTTACACAATATTAATAACTTTCAAAGTATGCATCACATTAAAAAAAAACATACATTTTCAGAATCAGCATACTTTAAATATAAACAAAACTAAAAATCAGACAATTACACCCATTAGTACAAAAGTTAGCTTGAAGTCCTTTATGACCGAGCACATTTTCCTAGTCTGGGGACACCGTCTTAAAGGGGCATTGTTCCAATTTTCCATGCCTCAAACATGTGCTTAAAGGGCCAGCACCAGTCCCATAAAAGACCTTAAGCCCCAATACAGCTTCTTAAAGGGCCATACACCCCAGGGCCATAGTCACAAGGAGGAGGCTGGCAAGCAGGCCTCTCCAGGACCAAGTGGCAAGGGCACTTCGTCATAATGATGTTCGCACTTTCTTTCACATTCAGTGTTGCCGGCAGAGTAATTCGACAATCACTGCTACGGAGTCCCTCGGCTGGATAAAACCGAAACCAACAAGTTTCTTTTGTGCACTAATCTCCCTCTTGGCACATTTTTTGGGTTAGCGGACTTCCCGAGCTGACACACAATGACCCAGCATTAGCTGGCTGCCCTGGTGGAGATGGCAGATGTTGCCAAATAGGAGAAAGCTGGACAATTTGTGTGACGGTGATTGGTTTTTGGTAGATTAAATGGAAAACCAAGAAAAACTGCCATCACCAGCGTAATAGGAAGGAATGAAATGATAAAGGGTAGTGAGTGGGCAAGTGACAACCCACACAACTGTTTTCAAACTCTTTCAGTCTTGACAAAAACGAACCACTGGCCGAGGTAGCAGGCATTGTCATACCATCCCATGGATTCACCCAACTCAGTATGAGCCAAACCCCCCCAAAATTAAACTGAAATTGACTAAAAACACACACACATTTGGGCATTTCAGTTTTCCATATTCTGGAATATTTGTGGTAATTTTTGTGGCATTGTGTTCATGTCTGCAACGGCAAATCGTTTTAGACAAACAATTGCTTCCTACATTTTCTGCAACAGACTCTACCTTAAGTTCTCTGTTAAGTTAATAATGGAATTGGATCGCCATCTACTGGACAAATAGGAGTTGTACAGCCAATATTTTTATCTTTTTAAAGTCTCACATTATTTTTAAACAAACATAAGTTCATGATTAATAAAATGATTGTTTGGTTTAATATATCTTCCAATAAACAATCATTGTTTAATAGGAGTGGACTCTCTTAGAGACAAAATAATATGTATTACAGTCTTATATGTTAAAATAGGATTAATTATAAAATATATGTATAACAACATATATTATTACTGTATTACAAAGTAATATATTACCAAATATAAATTTTTCCTCAATATACACAAGTTTCTGGATTAATTATGCCAAACATACATTTTGCACACTGTCTCCATTATTGTATTTATAAACATGACATGGTGAGTTGCAGGTGAAATGAGGGAAGATGAATATTTAATCTCATCATTTTAAGTATACATTGTGCAGGGACAAACCTGGTAACATTCCCTCTACTAGACAAACTCACCAGTTTTGTTCCTGCATTTATTTTAGCTAAACTGGTATGATTAAATACGCACAGAGAGCTGCACTTTACACAAATTGGATTGTGTGTGTGTGTGTGTGTATATACATCCTACATACTGCCAGGCTGCACTTTACATGAATTGGATTGTGTGTATGTGTATATACATCCTACATACTGCTGGGCTGCCCTTTACATGAATTGGATTGTGTGTGTGTGTGTATATACATCCTACATACTGCCGGGCTGCACTTTACATGAATTGGATTGTGTGTGTGTGTATATACATCCTACATACTGCCGGGCTGCACTTTACATGAATTGGATTGTGTGTATGTGTATATACATCCTACATACTGCTGGGCTGCACTTTACATGAATTGGATTGTGTGTGTGTGTGTATATACATCCTACATACTGCCGGGCTGCACTTTACATGAATTGGATTGTGTCTGTGTGTATATACATCCTACATACTGCCGGGCTGCACTTTACATGAATTGGATTGTGTCTGTGTGTGTATATACATCCTACATACTGCCGGGCTGCACTTTACATGAATTGGATTGTGTGTGTGTGTATATACATCCTACATACTGCCAGGCTGCACTTTACATGAATTGGATTGTGTGTGTCTGTGTATATACATCCTACATACTGCCGGGCTGCACTTTACATGAATTGGATTGTTTGTGTGTGTGTATATACATCCTACATACTGCCAGGCTGCACTTTACATGAATTGGATTGTGTGTGTGTGTGTGTGTGTGTATATACATCCTACATACTGTCGGGCTGCACTTTACATGAATTGGATTGTGTCTGTGTGTATATACATCCTACATACTGCCGGGCTGCACTTTACATGAATTGGATTGTGTGTGTGTATATCCATCCTACATACTGCCAGGCTGCACTTTACATGAATTGGATTGTGTGTGTGTGTATATACATCCTACATACTGCCGGGCTGCACTTTACATGAATTGGATTGTGTGTGTGTATATACATCCTACATACTGCTGGGCTGCACTTTGCATGCTCTTTCTGCAGCATGTGGAACAAATTTGTGTCCCTGGAAACATGGCGATGGTGACAACTATATTATTTATGTAGACTCGCATCACTGTTGCATGCAGAAAAGTAGCAGGATGGGACCATGTCACCCAACTATTGTTAATACTGAGATAAAAAAAAAATATATATATAATTTGCTAAAAAATCATGTGTACATTGTGATGGCAGAATTACAATGCCTGTGGTGTCTCTAGTTAATGATATCATCCTTGGCTTGATATGCAAATGAAATACTTTGCAATGTGACATGCAGACTATGCATCTCAAGCCACAAGGTGATGTCGTAAGCAGCAGACGACACAGACACAATTCAAAACTGTGGGTCATCCAGGTTGTTGGGGGATGTAAGAAGATGGCAAGTGCTGTGTGAGAAGAAGCCAGACAGAGCCTTATAGCCTGAGATTCTTTACATGTGTCTTGTATACTCACCTGATTTCCATCCTTTTCAGCCTGTCTGTAAGAGTCCAGTTTGAAGGGAATACGTAGCAGGCTGGTAAAAAAAAATAATCTTCAGGACAATAGTAAGTCTATGTAGACAATAGTCAGCTCAGTGTTATTTTTCCCCTTTAACCCCTTCCCGACCTTATGACTAGTTAACTCGTCATAAGAGCCGCACCATTAGCGACCTTATGACGAGTTAACTCGTCATGCAGTCTAGCCGGCAGGGCGCTCCGTGGGCACCACCAGCCAGTCTGCAATGGGTCCAGGACTAAGCCTCGCACCCGAGGCAAAGCTCCTGGACCCGATCGGTCAATTTCCGGGCATGTGATCGCGGTGATTGAGTGATCACCGCGATAACATGCAAATTAGATGGCAAAGTCAGTGTGTTCACACACTGACTTTGCCTCTAATTCACTCCCTGTGCTTCACATTCTTATAGTGAAGCACAGAGAGTGACCTGTAAGTAAAAATAAATTAATTACATACACAGAGGTTAAAAAATTAAAAAAAAATTAACCCTTTCATTGCTGATCACAGTTTTTAACTGTGATCAGTTTCCTTCCACTTTATGGCCCTCATTTAGTTTTTTTTAAACAGATTTTTTTATTTTTACAATTTATTAAGTTTTTTTTAATAAATAAAGGTAATTTTAATATATTTATTTAATAAAATGTAACCCCTGCATGCCTGTTGCATGATTTTTACTGATCTGACATCGCACTCTTCAGAGTTTTTTTCTGTCTTTTTTGTTACGGGGCGTTTGGGAACCAATATTTTTCTTTTTTTATTAGTTAGTTAATTAGGGGGGATAAGTGGGTTAGTGTTGCACTAGTTATGTAGCTTATTATTGGGAAAATAATGGGAAAAAACGTTTTTTTTCCTCAAAAATGTCCTCTTTTATATGTATGTTTTAATACTAAAATGTAAATCATTTTTATGTATAGGGTATCAAAAGAAAGCTCTAACTGTCCTCTAAAAAACAACATATAACTTGTATGGGTGCGTTAAATGAGAGAGAGGAAAATTATGTTTCAAAAACCGCGTATTAACATTTGAAAAACGCTCTGGTCCTTGGCCCAGGAAAATCCCTGGTCCTTAAAGGGTTAAATAATCTTTATTAATTTATTGACCATACAAAAATATACATGCAATATTCACAATTAATCTAAGGAAATCAAATCATTCATCCTTTACACGGTTACAAACATTATTACACATTAGCCAAACAATTCGTTCTGGTTAAAATGAATCACAAACAAATACAAACCAAACAATAACAAAGAAAGCTGGACATGACAAACCCAGCGCTGATAGAACTCACCAGATTTTTAATTTAAAACTACTACAGAACTGTATATTTTTTTAAGTAAAAATAAATGAATTTAACATATATTAAAACACATGACAATGAAGGACTCTAGGTCTATGGCAGTATTGAGATGCTCTCTACTCTCATTGTAAGTGCATCCCAAGCATTTCCTAGAGGTCTACTAAACGCTTTTTCTAACAGAGGACATTGATTTGGTTAAATGCCCCATGTAGCTCGAAGTACAACAGGAAAGACAGCAGACAGCATTAACAGAGCTTAATGTACAAATATTATCAATGATAAGACACCTCGGGGAATAGGGATCTCATTCACTATTCCACTGCATGGAGATTGGCTGTTTTGTTTGGAATTATTATTCCACCATAGCATTGCTGATTAGATTTGATGTGTTACTTAATAACATTTTAGGGTTTAAACTTTCTGTGTGAGTTTGTTCTCATTTAAAGGAGTAGGAATAAGAATAACTGGGTGAAACCGTAACTGCACTAGACCCCGTGGCAGCTGCCTGCGAGTAAATGCCTGTCAGAGTATTCTAATAATGATCTAGGCTCCTTTGCATCATAAGAGATGCACATCTGTGTTTCTCCAGTGGCCAAATCTTCTCAATATTACTTGCACCAGCACATACCTGCACATAGACTACTCCCACTGTCACCAGCACATACCAAGACACAGACCACTCTCACTGCCACCAGCACATACCAACACACAGACCACTCTCACTGCCACCAGCACATACCAACACACAGACCACTCTCATTGCAACCAGCACATACCAGCACACAGACCACTCTTATTGCCACCAGCACATACCAACACACAGACCACTCTCACTGCCATCAGCACATAACAGCACACAAACACGCTCACTGTCACCAGCACATACCAACACACAGACCACTCTCACTGCCATCAGCACATAACAGCACACAGACACACTCACTGTCAACAGCACATAACAGCACACAGACCGCTCTCACTGCCACCAGCACATACCAAGACACAGACCACTCTCACTGCCATCAGCACATAACAGCACACAGACACGCTCACTGTCACCAGCACATACCAACACACAGACCACTCTCACTGCCATCAGCACATAACAGCACACAGACACACTCACTGTCAACAGCACATAACAGCACACAGACCGCTCTCACTGTCACCAGCACATACCAAGACACAGACCACTCTCACTGCCACCAGCACATACCAACACACAGACCACTCTCACTGCCACCAGCACATACCAACACACAGACCACTCTCACTGCCATCAGCACATAACAGCACACAGACACACTCACTGTCAACAGCACATAACAGCACACAGACCGCTCTCACTGCCACCAGCACATACTAACACACAGACCGCTCTCACTGCCACCAGCACATACCAACACACAGACACGCTCACTGCCACCAGCACATACCAGCACACAGACACGCTCACTGTCACCAGCACATACCAACACACAGACCGCTCTCACTGTCACCAGCACATACCAGCACACAGACCGCTCTCACTGTCACCAGCACATACCAGCACACAGACCGCTCTCATTGCAACCAGCACATACCAGCACACAGACCACTCTTATTGCCACCAGTACATAACAGCACATACCAGCACACAGACCACTCTCCCTGAGCAGGATACTCACACCAGCTCCCCACACCTACTATAACCCACACTCCCTGAGTAGCACACTCACTCCAACTCTCCACACCTACTATTACCCACACTCCCTGAGTAGCACACTCACTCCAACTCTCCACACCTCCTATAACCCACACTTCCTGAGCAACACACTTACTCCAGCTCCCCCCACCTCCTATAACCCACATTCCATGAACAGCATGCTCACTCTGGCATCACACACCTCTTCTAACCCATACTCCCTGAGCAGGATACTCACTGCAGCTCCCCCCACCTCCTATAACCCACACTCCCTGAGCAGGATACTCATTGCAGCTCCCCCCACCTCCTATAACCCATACTCCCTGAGCAGGATACTCACTGCAGCTCCCCCCACCTCCTATAACCCACACTCCCTGAGCAGGATACTCACTGCAGCTCCCCCCACCTCCTATAACCCACACTCCCTGAGCAGGATACTCACTGCAGCTCCCCCCCACCTCCTATAACCCACACTCCCTGAGCAGGATACTCGCTGCAGCTCTCCCCACCTCCTATAACCCACACTCCCTGAGCAGGATACTCGCTGCAGCTCTCCAAACCTCCTATAACCCACACTCCCTGAGCAGGATACTCACTGCAGCTCCCCACACCTACTATAACCCACAATCCCTGAGTAGGATACTCACTGCAGCTCCCCACCCCTCCTATAACCCACAATCCCTGAGCAGGATACTCACTGCAGCTCTCCACACCTCCTATAACCCACACCCCAAAGCAGCTCGCTCACTCCAGCTCCCCACCCCTCCTATATCTCACACCCCCAAAGTAGCACACTCACTCCAGATCGCAAAACCTCCTAAAAACCACTTTTCCTAAGCAGCTCACTCTAGATAACCATGCTGCCTATAAATCCCTCTGCTTTCACTATTATTTATGTTCTGATTTGAGTATGTGACTGGTCTGTCTGCCTATGTTAGTGTGTGCCGTAGGGCAAATAGTGTAATTAGCTATTAATGGTCACTTATCGATTATGAAATTATTGACTTGGAACAGCAGTTGGCCACCAATTTCTAGTGTTATAGCAAGCTCTTACTTGCCTTCTAGTACTCACTTAACATCAACTGGCAGAAAGTTTGGTCAGCACAAACAGATTGCCTATCATTGTCATTGCAATAACCCTCTCTTATCATTCTTGAAATGTGCACATTGTATTGCACTTGTGCGGTCTTGGCTGGTGTGTAATGTTAGTAAGCAAAATGCAGAATCTTGATTATTAAAAATGTATAACAACTCTGCAGAAATTAAAATAGACAAATGATAATTATATAGAAATAATGAGAGATACGCAGACATTTGTAATATTTAACCCTGGGTCTGTTTATTCCCCATACTTGCCAAGTGCCTTCTTTTCATTGAGTAATTTGCTGAACCTAATTATACTGATTACATTTGTATACTATATCTACTATATTAGCATTAAGCATACAATACTTTATTAATGAGCCGGATCATGGCTATGCATGTTAGTATAGTCATTAAGGTTCATGTAGTGTTTGGTAATCCAGTGAAATATCTGATAGCCATTTGAAATCAAGAAATAACTTTTGACACCACTGAAAGCAGAATTTTAAATTTCGGAAATAAAGTTTTTCATTTGTCTTCTTTTAGATCAACAGCAGTAACATGGATTAGGAAAAGGGTTGAACTTGATGGACGCAAGTCTTTCTTCAACCTAAACTACTATGTAACCGTGTAATATGTACTTAAACTGCATGCGGTAAATAGTTAGCCATCTGAGTAAATATCTAACTACGCTATCCACACAGTAGCTGGCTTTGTTGTATTCCTTTTTGAGGTAAAAATGTGAGCTATTTTATTTCTAATTTCTCTAATTTGCAGTCCATAAATGAGAGGATTGAGGAGCGGTGGGACCACAAGGAATTGGATTGACATTGCCACCCGGAGCTCGTAAGGTAAGCTTGTGGGCCGAAAACGGTGGATGAGAATTTCAAAGAGCACATCAGCCACGTAGTTAATCATTGTTATCAGGTGAGGGGTGCAGGTCTGTAAGGCTTTGGCTCGGAAGTCCTTGGAGGACTGCACACATACTCGTAAGATCTCAATGTAGGAGACCAGGATCAGCATTGGCATCATCACAATCAATGCTACAGTGATAAACAAGCCAAAAATATTGTTCACCGTTGTATCAATGCAGGAGAGTCGAACGACCGACCAGTTGTCACAGTAGATCTTTACTATCAGAGAGTCACAAAGGGGAAGTCTAATAGTCAATATAAAATGTACAGTAAACAGGATAATGGAATAAAACCAGGCAGACGCCACCAATTTGTAGACAGTCTTCCAGGACATTATGCTGTTATATCTTAGGGGGTTACAGATGCACGTGTATCGATCGAATGCCATCACCGCCAAGATGGTTAACTCACACCCCATATATGTATGGATACAAAACACTTGAATCAAGCAGCCAAGGTAAGAGACCATTCGTGTTTCGTAAATAAGATGAACAAGAAGACTCGGTAGAAAGGCAGAGCTGCCATAAAGTCCATTGAAACACAAAACAGAGATGAAGATGAACATGGGCTCATGGAGACGGTTATGCAACATTATGGTGGAGATGATGACAGCATTAAAAACCACAATACATGTATAACTGATGAGAGACAGGAGACTATACAGATATTTTATGTCTGTCATGTCACCAAAGCTGAGGATGAGCACCGAAGGATTTAAATAGGTGGAATTGTGCATGGCAGATTTCTTTGTCCCTGTGTCTCCTAAAAATGAAAACCAAAGGAAAGATGTATTAGGCTACTTTTACTTTAATAAATAACTACAATAAATGGAAGGTCATGATTCACTGGTTTAATGTTTGTCCTGGGGATGGTAACATTACACAATTTAATGGGTCTCATTGTATCTACCTTGGTAGCACTTGAGGTCACCACCAATTTTACTTGCAGGCAGTGTGAGTTACAGGTGTTGCGTGGAACTAGAGTGAGCATGCTGTTGAGGGAGGATGAGCTATAGGAGGTGTGGGGAACAGGAGTGAGCATGCTGTTCAGGGAGTGTGGGTTATAGGAGGTGTGGGGAACAGGAGTGAGCATGCTGTTCACAGAGTGTGGGTTATGTGAGGTGTGGGGAACAGGAGTGAGCATGCTGCTCAGGGAGTGTGGGTTATAGGAGGTGTGGGGAACAGGAGTGAGCATGCTGCTCAGGGAGTGTGGGTTATAGGAGGTGTGGGGAGCTGAAGTGAGTCTGCTACTCAGAGTGTGGGTAGCTGTGGAGAGCTGGAGTGAGCATGTTGGTCAGGGAGTGTGGGTTATAGGAGGTGTGGGGAGCTGAAGTGAGTCTGCTACTCAGAGTGTGGGTAACTGTGGAGAGCTGGAGTGAGCATGTTGGTCAGGGAGTGTGGGTTATAGGAGGTGTGGGGAGCTGAAGTGAGTCTGCTACTCAGAGTGTGGGTAGCTGTGGAGAGCTGGAGTGAGCATGTTGCTCAGGGAGTGTGGGTTACAGGAGGTGTGGGAAGCTGGTGTGAGAGTTATTCAGTAGGGGTAATACGTAGGAACATGGCCAAAGATAGGCCCCAAAATCATCAGAAATTATTGATTTGGGGATGAAACTGGCCAATCTCTGAAAAATCAGAAATTTGGCTACAATGATCGATCTGGCTCCATAGACATGGCTCTAGACTTTGTAAGGCCTTAGGTGAAACTAAAACATGAAGTCCTCACTGACACTCATAATTAAGATATGCAAGCAACAATAACATTGCATATTTTTAGATAAGGCCTAAATCCCAGCAACAGAGTTCACAGCTCCTATAATTGTATTTATCTTATAATTGTAAGAATTAAAATATCTATAAACAAAAACACTTGTTAAATACAAAAAGTGTGTGGCTGGCTAACTCATTAAAAACAGAAATGAAGTCAGGCAACACAGGTAAAAAAAAAAACTTCAATGAAGATTCATAATATACAATAATCCACAGCAGTAGCAAGTGTGGGCTGGGACAGAAAGGCGAATAATCACCTGATGCATTTCGTACCTGGCTGGCACTTAGTTGTAAGTGAAATAGTAATGGACACAATGCCAACTAAGTGTGAAAACATGTTAGGTGACTCTTTAAAGTGTTTTCATAATTTGTATCTGAGTTGACCGACTTTGTTTCTGTTTTTGGTTTGCATTGTGCTGCCGTTGGAGCCTCGGTCCCTCCCTGCACACACACATGGCTAATTATTTTTGCTGGCCTCTCCCATCTCACAGCTCTCTGTTTTGCTCTGTTCACTAACTCAGTATCCTTCGTGCTGTCTCCTACACAAACCTACATAAATATGTATATACATACATACACACATACAGAAATGGATATCTTTATGTATATAGATATAGTTGTGCTCACAAGTTTACATACCCTGGCAGAAATTTTTGCATTGATTTTGAAAATATGACTGATCATGCTAACAATTGTATTTTATTAAAGGATAGTTATCATATGAAGCCATAAATTTTCACATTGTTGTTTGGCTTCTTTTAAAATCATAATGATAACAGAAATCACCCAAATGGCCCTGATCAAAAGTTTACATACCCTTGAATGTTTGGCCTTGTTACAGACACACACGTTGACACACACAGGTTATAATGGCAATTAAAGGTTAATTTCACACATTTGTGGCAAAAAATTGTCTGTGTATAAATAGTCATTGAGTATGTTAGCTCTCACGTTGATACACTGAGCAGGCTAGATACTGAGCCATGGAGAGCAGAAATTAACTGTCAAAAGTAACAAGGTAATGGAACTTAATAAAGATGGAAAAGGATGTAAAAATATATCCAAAGCGTTTAAAATGCCAGTTAGTACTGTTCTATCACTTATAAACCCCTTCATGAGAATGCACGTACATGTATGGGCTGTCTTTAAAGTAGCACAGTCATGGCATTTTCACACTCTTAGTGTTGCCAACATTGGACGGACCTAGTGTGTCCTGCTGTTAAACGAGTGGTGTTTGTGATCAAAGATGACAAACACCGCAAAAACTTTAATGCTTCAATGCCTTGAGGTAGAGGCATTAAGCAACACCAAAATCTGGGTCACATGTGATCGCTCCACGAAGTGATTGGAGGGCATCAAATTGGAGAGCATCATGCTCCTCCACTATGGCTGCTGTCCTCTTCTGGGTAGAGAGTCTAAAGTGAAACAAATATCACTTCCATCACTCTGATGCTGTTGCTAGACTTCCTCTAGAGGCAGTCAGCAATATTGCAATGTACAAAAACAATACTAAAATAGCTTCTAGGGTTAAGGTTAGAATAATGGTTAGGGTTAAAATTAAATTAGGTTTAGCATAAGGGTTAGGGTTCAAATTAAATTAAAAGTAGAATAACATAAAGGTTAGAGTTAGTGTTTAATTTAGGGTTAGGGTTAAATTTAGGGTTTGGGTTTGGGTTGGGGTCAAGGGTCACTGTAAAAAATTTTTTTGTTATTGCCCTATAACTCTGCAGAAACTCATGGAAACAAGCATATTTCTAAACTCAGGATACAATTTAGAAACTATTAAGATGTTTTTTTTTAATGATTGTACTTTTTTTAGGTCAAAGTTAGAAAAAGTGTTTTTTTTATTTTCATCATATTTTATGATTTTTTTTGTAGTAAAATATAAGATATACACAAACACATCAGAAATGTCAAAACAGCCCATGTCACCAAGAGAAAGACAAGGTCACAAGGTCATGTCACTAAGGGGTTACAAAATGGTTGCAAAAGAAAGCCATATCTGTCCTTTCAAACAATTAATTCATTTAAAACGAGAGTTTGCACTAACACACGCTAAAGTGTAAACAAAAAGCTATTTTCCAGAATGGACATTAAAACAAAGAAAATCATTGTCCTGATGGGGCTAAGAAACGTATAATTTGGGGATCTCTTGGTACCAAGCCAAGATCAGGTAGACCAAGAAAGATTTCGGGCCACAACCGCCAGAAGAATTGTTCAGCATACAAAGAAAAACCCACAGTTAACTTTAAGAGAAATACAGGCTGCTCTGAAAATAGACGTATGTAGACAATGTAAAAGAGCAGCATGAAATGCAAGCAGAATGCTTGGTTGTATAGGGAGAGGTATTAGCAGAATGCTTGGTTGTATAGGGAGAGGTATTAGCAGAATGCTTGGTTGCATAGGGAGAGGTATTAGCAGAATGCTTGGTTGTATAAGGAGAGGTATTAGCAGAATGCTTGGTTGCATAGGGAGAGGTATTAGCAGAATGCTTGGTTGTATAGGGAGAGGTATTAGCAGAATGCTTGGTTGTATAGGGAGAGGTATTAGCAGAATGCTTGGTTGTATAGGGAGAGGTATTAGCAGAATGCTTGGTTGTATAGGGAGAGGTATTAGCAGAATGCTTGGTTGTATAGGGAGAGGTATTATCAGAATGCTTGGTTGCATAGGGAGAGGTATTAGCAGAATGCTTGGTTGTATAGGGAGAGTTATTAGCAGAATGCTTGGTTGTGTAGGGAGAGGTATTAGCAGAATGCTTGGTTGTATAAGGAGAGGTATTAGCAGAATGCTTGGTTGCATAGGGAGAGGTATTAGTAGAATGCTTGGTTGTATAGGGAGAGGTATTAGCAGAATGCTTGGTTGTATAGGGAGAGTTATTAGCAGAATGCTTGGTTGCATAGGGAGAGGTATTAGCAGAATGCTTGGTTGTATAGGGAGAGTTATTAGCAGAATGCTTGGTTGTATAGGGAGAGGTATTAGTAGAATGCTTGGTTGTATAGGGAGAGTTATTAGCAGAATGCTTGGTTGCATAGGGAGAGGTATTAGTAGAATGCTTGGTTGTATAGGGAGAGGTATTAGCAGAATGCTTGGTTGTATAGGGAGAGTTATTAGCAGAATGCTTGGTTGTATAGGGAGAGGTATTAGCAGAATGCTTGGTTGTATAGGGAGAGTTATTAGCAGAATGCTTAGTTGCATAGGGAGAGGTATTAGTAGAATGCTTGGTTGTATAGGGAGAGTTATTAGCAGAATGCTTGGTTGTATAAGGAGAGGTATTAGCAGAATGCTTGTTTGTATAGGGAGAGGTATTAGCAGAATGCTTGTTTGTATAGGGAGAGGTATTAGCAGTGGAAAGAGGGAAGTGCTCATGCCATTGTACAGAGCACTGGTGAGACCTCACTTGGAGTATTGTACAGAGCACTGGTGAGACCTCATTTGTAGTATTGTACAGAGCACTGGTGAGACCTGACTTGTTGTATTGTATAAAGCAGTGGTGAGACCTCACTGGGAGTATTGTACAGAGCACTGGTGAGACCTCACTTGGAGTATTGTACAGAGCACTGGTGAGACCTCACTGGGAGTATTGTACAGAGGACTGGTGAGACCTCACTTGGAGTATTGTACAGAGGGCTGGTGAGACCTCACTTGGAGTATTGTACAGAGCGCTGGTGAGACCTCACTTGGAGTATTGTACAGAGCGCTGGTGAGACCTCACTTGGAGTATTGTACGCAGTACTGGAGACCGTATCTCCAGAAGGATATTGATACTTTGGAGAGAGTTGAGAAGGGCTACTAAACTGGTTCATGGGTTGAAGGATAAAACTTACCAGCAAAGGTTAAAGCATCTTAACATGTATAGCTTGGAGGAAAGACGTAACAGGGGGATATGATAGAAACATTTAAATACATAAAGGGAATCAACACAGTAAAGGAAGAGAGTATATTTAAAAGAAGAAAAACTACCACAACTCGAGGACACAGTCTTAAACTAGAGGGGCAATGGTTTAAAAGTAATATCAGGAAGTATTACTTTACTGAGAGGGTAGTGGATGTATTGAATTGTCTTCCAGTAGAAGTGGTAGAAGTTAATACAGTGAAGGAGTTTAAGCATGCATGGGATAGGTATAAGGCTATCCTAGATACAAGATAAGGCTATCCTAGATATAAGATAAGGCCAGGGACTAATGAAAGTATTTCATTACTTAGAGGGTAGTGGATGTATGGAATAGCCTTCCAGTAGAAGTGGTAGAGGTTAATACAGTGAAGGAGTTTATGCATGCGTGGGATATGTATAAGGCTATCCTAGATATGAGATAAGGCCAGGGACTAATGAAAGTATTACTTTACTGAGAGGGTAGTGGATGCATGGAATAGTGTTCCAGTAGAAGTGGTAGAGGTTAATATAGTGAAGGAGTTTAAGCATGCGTGGGATAGGTATAAGGTTATCCTAGATATAAGATAAGGCCAGGGACTAATGAAAGTATTACATTACTGAGAGGGTAGTGGATGCATGGAATAATCTTCAGTAGAAGTGGTAGAGGTTAATACAGTGAAGGAGTTTAAGCATGCATGGGATAGGTATAAGGCTATCCTAGATATAAGATAAGGTCAGGGACTAATGAAAGTATTACATTACTGAGAGGGTAGTGGATGCATGGAATAGTCTTCCAGTGGAAGTGGTAGAGGTTAATACAGTGAAGGAGTTTAAGCATGCGTGGGATAGGTATAAGGTTATCCTAGATATAAGATAAGGCCAGGGACTAATGAAAGTATTACTTTACTGAGATGGTAGTGGATGCATGGAATGATCTTCCAGCGGAAGTGGTAGAGGTTAATACAGTGAAGGAGTTTAAGCATACATGGGATAGGTAAATGTCTATCCAAGCTATAAGATAAGACCAGGCAGTAATAAAACATTTATAAAATTGGGAGACTAGATGTGCTGAATGGTTCTTATCTGCCACCACCTTATATGTGTCTATGGTTCTATGTTAGATGAACAAAACCAGACTGATATACAGTGGATATAAAAAGTCTACACACCCCTGTTAAAATGTCAGGTTTCTGTGCTGTAAAAAACATGAGACAAAGATAAATAATTTCAGAACTTTTTCCACCTTTAATGTGACCTATAAACTGTACAACTCAATTGAAAAACAAACTGAAATCTTTTAGGTAGAGGGAAGAAAAAATATAAAAATAAAATAATGTGGTTGCATAAGTGTGCACACCCTTAAACTAATACTTTGTTGAAGCACCTTTTGATTTTATTACAGCACCCAGTCTTTTTGGGTATGAGTCTATCAGCATGGAACATTTTGACTTGACAAGATTTGCCCACTCTTCTTTGCAAAAACATTCCAAATCTGTCAGATTGCGAGGGCATCTTCTGTGCACAGCCCACTTCAGATCACCCCACAGATTTTCAATCGGATTCAGGTCTGGGCTCTGGCTGGGCCATTCCAAAACTTTAATCTTCTTCTGGTGAAACCATTCCTTTGTTGATTTGGATGTATGCTTTGGGTCGTTGTCATGCTGAAAGATGAAGTTCCTCTTCATGTTCAGCTTTCTAGCAGAAGCCTGAAGGTTTTGTGCCAATATTGACTGGTATTTGGAACTGTTCATAATTTCCTCTATCTTAACTAAGGCCCCAGTTCCAGCTGAAGAAAAACATCCCCAAAGCATGATGCTGCCACCACCATGCTTCACTGTGGGTATGGTGTTCTTTTGGCGATGTGCAGTGTTGTTTTTGCGCCAAACATATCTTTTGAAATTATGGCCAAAAAGTTCAACCTTGGTTTCACCAGACCATAACACCTTTTCCCACATGCTTTTGGGAGACTTCAGATGTGTTTTTGCAAAATGTAGCCTGGCTTGGATGTTTTTCTTCGTAAGAAAAGGCTTTCGTCTTGCCACTCTACCCCATAGCCCAGACATATGAAGAATACGGGAGATTGTTGTCACATGTACCACACAGCCAGTACTTGCCAGATATTCCTGCAGCTCCTTTAATGTTGCTGTAGGCCTCTTGGTAGCCTCCCAGACCAGTTTTCTTCTTGTCTTTTCATCAATTTTGGAGGGAGCTCCAGTTCTTGGTAATGTCACTGTTGTGCCATATTTTCTCCACTTGATGATGACTGTCTTCACTGTGATCCATGGTATATCTAATGTCTTGGAAATTCTTTTGTACCCTTCTCCTGACTGATACCTTTTAACAATGAGATCCCTCTGATGCTTTGGAAGCTCTCTGTGGACCATGGCTTTTGCCGTGGGATGCAACTAAGAAAATTTCAGGAAAGACCAACTAGAGCAGCTGAACTTTATTTGGGGTTAATCAGAGGCACTTTAAATGATGGCAGGTGTATACTGACTCCTATTTAACATGATTTGGAATGTGATTGCTTAATTATGAACACAGCTACATCCCCAGTTATAAGAGTGTGTGCACACTTATGCAACCACATTATTTTATTTTTATATTATTTCTTCCCTCTATCTAAAAGATTTCAGTTTGTTTTTCAATTGAGTTGTACAGTTTATAGGTCACATTAAAGGTGGAAAAAGTTCTGAAATGATTCATCTTTGTCTCATTTTTTTACAGCACAGAAACCTGACATTTTAACAGGGGTGTGTAGACTTTTTATATCCACTGTATGAGGTAGAGAGCAGCTTGTCTGCTGACATGGATTTGTTTGCATAATATATTATTAAACCTAAAGCATATGTTACATTATTTACTTGCAATGAGTTGTTTTGTCTGAAATAATTTCCAACCTGCAATGAATCAATATTATATGTATTTATTTAGTGATCAATTTCATTTACTTTTGAAAAATTCAACTGTTTTAACACAAAATAAATTCTATTTTTTTACTGCTTAAAAAATACTGCATGTAACTATTTTCATGTAACTTTTTTCATGTAACTATTTTTATGTAACTTTTTTCAGTACATTATAATCAGGACTATTCAAGTAAAAATGTGATCGGAAATATTATATACATACAATACAGTCTTCAAGTTAAACACATGGCATGTATTATGCATTAGTATGGTTTAAAAATAATAAACAGACCCTTTTGGGTACTTACCAATAAACTGTGGTTTAAGAAGCCAAATGTGGCATACCGATCTCTCTCTCTATGTCTCTTTTATATTATTATTTGTGTTGGATGAGCCAATTACAGATTTATGTAATTCTCTTATATTATAAGGAAATGCTGTGGTTGGCCTTTTAATGTTCTTTATCTTTACAAATGAGTCTTTGGGGATATGACCTGAGGGGAATAATCTTATTCTGAGATCATTCAGCCACCTGTCAATTTTTTTTTTTCCAAATATAATTTATTAAAGAGATATTTTTACAATAACAATAACTTTTACAGTGAAAGAGAAAATACCATGTATGTTATACATAAAAACAGTAAATATCAATGTATCCAGTCCATATTTAAATCATTGATGAAAGTATTGATCAGGCGCTTTATAGTCAGTTTTCATTGTGAAAACATATTGGTGTGAATTAATGATGCAATTAAATTACACTGCTACTAAATATAACAAAAAAAAAATAGAAAACTGGTAGGGGGGGTGCATCCATTCACAATAATCTTCTTTTAACCTCTAACATATTTGTACAGATATCTACAGATTATCACTTCATCAGTAAATACATAGTTCATTTTTTCACAAAGCTCTCTAAGCAGACATGAATAGCTTAAAGGACCACTCTGTGAAAACCTCTAACTATGTTCATACATACTAAAGTTAATTATAAAAATAATAGATCTCTATTCTAAATCCTCACTAATATCAGGTTTGCAGCTTCTGTTGCTCTTCCCACTCAGCTATCAGTATTTGACTGAAGACTGAGATGAAAAAAGAGCAATGTTATCAAACCTGCAAAAAAGCAAGTCTCACAAACCATACTTGTAATGTATGCAAACATATATTACACAGGAGCCTGGAGGAAGGCCCCCCCCCCCTTCGGATTTATTGCTGGGTCAGCCATATTTTCCCTTTAAATTCTTTTTCTAATATGCACACAAAATACATATAAAAGACTTACAAGCAGAATATATGCAAAAAATGTTTTTATATAATTTAAGATTAAACTCTGCAGACATATATATTTTTTGTTCTCTTTTTTCTTTTTTTTTCCCTATAGATAATGTAGAAGGAATGTGTATTTTTAAGCTATTATTAATAAGCTATATAGGGGAAACTTAAAAAAATAATTGCAGTTCATTTTTGTATTAGGTTATTTAACCCTACTTCAAGTATCCTATAATGTATACGTCTTTTTGGACAGTTTTTTTTGGTAGTAATCCATTCACCCATTTTGTTCATAGCTTACCCATTGTTCATCTCACCTCAACTCACCTGCTATTCTCTTCAACTCACATGCTATTCACCTCAACTCACCTTTTAGTGAGTAACCCCATCTCTGTTTGTTGTAACTAAAGATTCCTAAATATGTAGCGAATAGTAAGACAATACATTTTTTTTCAAACGATAAAGTGGGGACTGCCTCTTTAACGAAAAGTCTAATAAGAATCTCAAACAAAGTAAAATCGTTGTTCATAAAAGTGAGAGTCTAAAAAAAAAAGGGAAAGACAAAACCAGGGCTGTTTCTCAGAGCACTAAGGAATACATAATATAAAGAGATTAGCTCTCCAGCTAGTACAGTAAAAAAGGATCATCTTTACAGCTGTGGCATCTTTGAAGGTGAAATAGATCAACATGGGTTTTGATGTAATACACTACGTGTATGCTCTTGTCTTCTAGTTGCCAGTTACCTTAGTTCATAGGTCCAACTATATAGTGTTATTGTCACTGAGTGCAGCAGTCGTCTGTATGACTATTCTGATTGACCGATATATTCCTCAAATGGACTAAGGCTCCAGCCTCGCTGTACTGTCTCTTTTCTCTGGAGCTCACTTCTGCAGAGCATCTGGTTATTTTCTGCATTTTAATTCTTTAAAAAGTCACTCAAAACACACCCTATTAAGACGCCTGCTATTCACACACTAGAACACCCATTAATTACCCTCTGGCTATATGGTGTTACTACCACCACTTTACCCTTTAACCTATTCACTCTCTTATGTGTCTCACGTACCTCCCACGCCTTCTAGATTGTAAGCTTGTGAGCAGGGTTCTCTACTTCATGTGTTTGTCTGCCCTTGTTCATCTAACTGTGTTGTTTAATCTTTTATTCTCTGTACCAAGCGCTACATAAATTGTTAGCACTATATAAATATAGTATATGTGAGTCCTCCCGGGAATACAAATATTAACACTCCAGGAAATACAACATTTCAGTATAAAAATATATAGATGTAGTTTATTGAACACTTTAGAATAAAAAAATCCCTTTGCGCTAAACTGTATAGCAGGTGGCATGATACAGTATACACATAAACACGCTGTAGACATAAAAAAAAAATGTCACAAACAACCATATAAATCACAACACACAAAGAGGACGTCTCCTCTCAAGAAAAGTACAACTTAAATCTCCATAACGTTACACCTTAAAACATACATAGTATCAATGATGGGTGATCTCATAGATTCAAAAGGGAGTGATATTGATATGCCAAAAAATTTGAAAAAATAAAATTTGAAATATAAACATTTATAAATCTCTAATCTCTAGAAGTGAAAGAGCTGAACGATATGTTCTCGTATTTCCTTCACTTTTAACCCATAAACTAAGGCGTTAAGAAGAGGTGGAACTATGGCCGGCTGAACTGACATGACCACCCTCAATTCGTAAGGCATACTAGCTGGGGCAGAGCGGTAGAGGAACAATTCGAAAAGCATATCCACTACAAAATTGGTGACGGTTACTAGTTGAGGTGTGCAGGTTTGCAAAGCTTTTGATCTGGAACCCTTGGGCAATTTGACACATACTCTCAAAATCATAGCGTAGGAGGACATTATTAGAATGGGCATCACTACCAAAAACAGTATGGAAATGAAGAGTCCATAAACATTGTTCACAGATGTGTCCACACAGGACAGCCTCACCAAAGACCAGTTGTCACAGTAGAATTTAATGATAGAAAAACTACACAAAGGAAGTCGAGCTGTGAGTATAATGGCTATACCGACTAAGGTAACACAAAAAATCCAGGCTCCACAGACCAGCTTGTAAATTGTAGACAAGGACATTATGATGTTGTATCTCAGAGGGTTGCAGATGCACAAATATCGATCAAAGGCCATAACTGTCAAAATTGTCATCTCACAGTCTACATAAGTATGAATGCAAAAGATTTGCGTCAGGCAACCAATATGGGAAATGGTTTTGTCGTTATACATTAGATTTATAAATAGGCTGGGGTAAAAAGCTGTACTTCCATACATTCCATTTAAACACAGGGCAGATAGCAAGAGATACATTGGCTCTTGCAAACAGTCATTTCGTATCACAACAGAGATCACGACGCCATTGGATATAATTATCAAGACATAGCCAAGCAAAACGATGACACAGTACAGATATCTTATTGAAGTCAGTTCTCCGAAGTTGAGCGTTAGTATGTGAAGCTGAGAAAATGTAGAATTTGGCATGGTTCGACCTCTTCCTTATAATGTTTCTGTAAAAAAGAGAAAATTCAAATGAATGACCGGTGTCTGTGTGGAAAGTCTGTTAAGGTCCATAGAACAACATTACATTGTCCCTCACAAAGAATTGTAAATGTCCACCAAGCATAGCCAGTAGGTCATGTGGCTATTCGCACCACGAAAGAGGCCACTTATTATATACAGTGAGGATTTGAATCATTGTTAAGATTTTTCTCAATACTTAACTTTAGAATAATCCGGATTAAAGAAAATTTGAAAACTTGAAAAGTTGAAACAAAACTAATGTTAGTAATGGAATATGTTATGTTATTTAGACATATAATATTGGCCATGGATTCATCTGTTTGCATGTATTTATCGTGCAACTAGGTACTTCCTTTAGTATTATAATATTACTTTTGTTCCCATATACACGTGCACCATATGTTTTAATTATACATTATTATATTACATTAACATGTATTTATATTGCATCGATTATTTATGTAGCATTTGGTACAGAGGAAAAAAATGAGGATTTCAGACTATGTCATAAGGCAGAGACTCCTGTTTGTCTGCCGCTATGTATTCATGTGTATGAGTAATATACGCATATGTAACATTACAGTATTAGATTGAAAAAAAATGGGATCTGATTAATTTGATTCTGCAAAGATAAAATGCTTTCACACGAAATAAAATAAAAAAAGTAGTACATGAACATTTTTAAAACGTATTGTAATAAGGATTTTAAAAAAAATGCTAGAAAATGTGAAAATATTAAATCCATACGATACAGTTTTCAAGTTGAATATTGTATTATTTGAAAAAAAAAGACAAACAAACTAACTTAAAATAGATTTTGGGAAACTGGTTTAAGATGCACAATGATACACACAGATCTCTCTCTATATATATCCCTCTATGTTATTATTGTTTTCTCTCACCAATTTAGCTATACATTGTGCCGGGACAAACCTGGTGAGCCTCCCGGGATAAGCAAATTCACCAGGTTTGTGCACAATGTGTAAGTAAATTGGCAAGCTAAAACGTTCATCTCACTCTAAAAGCCCCTCATATCTCCTCAACTCCCCTAATCTAACCTCAACTTACTACATATCACCTCAACTCACTTTATAGTGAATAGCCCCCAAGTTGATCGTACAGAAACAGACTTATGTATAATTTAGAAGAATATACTCAACAAAGATAGAATGCAGGGAATTTAGTGGGAACATGTTTCCAACTCACTTTGGTCTTAAGTTTGAAATTCCCATCTCAATTCCCAAGCAATTCTCTCTCTATTGATTAGATCCTAGAGATCCCTTCTTGCCTGCTTGCATGTAATCATTTGCATAAGTAACATATTCCCAATACAGAAGCATGATTAGATTTTCAATAAAAGTGATCAATTTAATTTACTTTTGCAAAAGATCAAATGCTTTCATACAAAATAAATAATTTTTTTTGCTACTGCTTAAAAAATACTACACAACTTTTTCCCCATTTATTTAAAAAAAAAAAAAAAAAAACACCTACAAGAGTAATGGAAACAGTGAAAATACAAACAAACTGTACAGTATCAGGTTAAAAAAAAAACATTTATTATTAATTAGTATGGCTTAAAAAATAGACTTCAAAGAAATTGAAGCATTGGGCACTTACCAATATACCGTGGTTTAAGGAACCTAATGTGGCATACTGATCTCTCTATAGCTCTCTTTTATATTATTATTTGTGTTGTATGAGCCAATCACAGATGTACACGTAATTATCTTACATATATTATAAGGAAATGCTGTGGTTGGCCTTTTAATGTTTTTTATCTTTACAAATGAGCCTTTTGGGAATATGATCTAAGGGGAATAATCTTTTTCTGAGATCATTCAGCCACCTGTCAAATCTTATTTATTTTTTTTTAATAATATATTTGTACAGATATTTACAAATTCTTCTAACTTTATCAATAAATAAATATTTTTTTTATTTTATTTCCATGCCCATTAAATAGACAGAAATAGCTTAAAGGGCCACTCTGTGATGAACTCTGCCTTTGTTCATGCATACCAAAGTTAATAAAAAAACTAAAGATCTGTATTCTATATCCCCACTAATATCAGGTTTGCAGCTTCCATTGATACTCCCACTCAGCTCTTAGTATTTGACTGGAGACTGAGAGATTAAGAGAAATGTTGTTAAATGTTTCAAATATGCAAAAACGCAAGTCTCACAAACTATACTTGTAATGTGAGCAAAAATATATTACACAGGAACGTATATGAAGGTTTGTTCCCTTTGGCTGTAATGCTGGGTCATATCTGCTTCACTGCAGAATGTAGAATGCAGCTGCACTATTAAAATATTATAAATAAAATATATAAAAAGGGGAAATATTAAAATAAATAATTTAATAAATTAGGGGAGTTGAGGTGCTTTGAGGGGCTTTGAGAGTGAAACGAGGGGAGTTGAGAGTGAGATGAACGTTTTAGCTCACCAATTTACTTATACATTGTGCACAAACCTGGTGAATTTGCTAATCCCGGGAGGCTCACCTGGTTTGTCCCGGCACAATGTATGGCTAGATTGGTGAGAGGAAAAAATAATAACATAGAGGGATATATATAGAGAGAGATCTGTGTGTCTCATTGTGCATCTTAAACCAAAATATATTGCTAAGTGCCCAACTCTATATTAAGTTAGTTTGTTTTAGTTTTTAAATAATACAATATTCAACTTGAAAAACTGTGTCGTATGGATTTTATATTTTCTTATTTTTCTAGTATATTTTTATGATTTTTAATCCTTATTACAATATGACTGAAAAATGTTCATGTACTGCTTTTTTTATTTTATTTCGTGTGAAAGCATTTTATCTTTGCAAAATCAAATTAATCAGATCCCATTTATTTTCAATCTAATACTGTAATGTTATATATGCGTATATTGCTCATACACATGAATACATACCGGCAGACAAATAGGAGTCTCTGCCGTATAACATAGTCTGTAATCCCCATTTTTGATCTGTACCAAATGCTACATAAATAATTGATGCAATATAATAATTTATAATTAAAATATTAACAATGATCTAAATTTTTGTATTATTTTATTTGATCGTACTTGGAAAGTTTTGTTGCTACTCACCAGGGTCGGCCTTAAGTGTTCCGGCACCCTGTGCGGACCTCCCCAGTGGCGCCCCCTCCATCTCTTTCCTCCCCCTGTATCTTTCCTCCCCCCTATGTATTTGTCTCTCTCCCTTCCCATGTTTGTCCCTTTCCTCTTCCTTGCCATGTCTGTCTCTCTCCAACTCCCCCATACCTGTTCTCTCTCCCCCTCCTTACCAATATCTGTTCTCCATCTCTCCATTTCTCTGTTCACTCTCTCCCTCTCTTCGTTCTCTCTCCCCCTTTGTTCTCTCTCTCCCTCTCTCTGTTCTCTCTCTCCCCCTCCCTTACTCTGTTATCTCTCTCTTCCCTCCATCTGTTGTCTCTCTCCCCCTACCCTTCCTCTGTTCTCTCTCTCTCCCCCTCCCTTCCTCTTTTATCTCTCACTCCCCCTTCCTCTGTTCTCTCTCTCCCCCTCCTGTTCTCTGTTCTGTCTCTCTCTCCCTCCCTTCCTCTGTACTGTCTCTCTACCCCTCCCTTCCTCTGTTCTTTCTCTCCCCCCTCCCTTCCTCTGTTCTGTCTGTCTCCCCCCTCCCTTCCTCTGTTATCTCTCTCCCTTCCTCTGTTCTCTCTCTCTCTCCCTCCCTTCCTCTGTTATCTCTCTCTCCCCCTCCCTCTGTTCTCTCTCTCCCCCTCATTTTCTCTATTCTGTCTCTCTCCCCCTCCATTCCTCTGTTCTGTCTCTCTCCCCCCTCCCTTCCTCTGTTCTGTATGTCTCCCCCTCCCTTCCTCTGTTCTGTCTGTCTCCCCCTCCTCTTCCTCTGTTCTCTCTCTACCCCCTCCCTTCCTCTGTTCTCTCTCTTTTCCCCTCCCTTCCACAGTTCTCTCTCTTCCCTCCTTTCTCTGTTCTGTCTCTCTCCCCTTCCTTCCTCTGTTCTGTCTCTCTCCCATCCCTTCCTCTGTTCTGTCTCTCTCCCCTCCCTTCCTCTGTTCTGTCTCTCTCCCCCTCCCTTCCTTCTGTCCTGTATTACCCCTCTGTTCTGTCTCCCGCCCCCTCCCCTTTCTCTGCCTGCAAATGTGGATCTGGGGAGGGGGCAGAGCTCACCAGCTGAGAGGTGTAGCTCCACCCCCACCCTGTGAAACAAAGCAGTTTCTGCTTCACAGGGAGCTTCGGGCAGCAAGATAAATTGCTGCTCGGGCTCCCCATGCGCAAGTCTCTGTACTATTACCCGCACTAGTAAAATGAAATTCACAATAGCATTTTTTTTTTTTTTTGCACAAACTCATCATTCACTTGCTTGCACTAAAAGTCATTATTGGGAGTTTGCATTTTGCCCAAAAAAAGTAGTATTTGCATTTGCTCGCCAAATATTCTAAAAAACTTGCCAAAAAATACCTCTGCATGTTGCGCTATACATGACCCCTGTTTGAATGCCACCACCATGGACACATGCACTCAGCACTCGGTGATGCTCACACATGAGGCTGGGCAAAGTTTCAGACATGAAACTGCTGTTATACCCGGAAGTCCTAATCAGCCCCGACGCTCACAGCAAGCTGATAGTCAAGAGGACTTGGTGCTGTATCATTTTGTAATTGTACTGTGGATTTTGTTGTGGATTTTTCATTTTATTATGTCAGTCCATCTGTGAGATTAAATTGCTGAATTCCAACTGGACGAATCCCATGTCTTACTTGCATCCCCTCATCACCATCAACATCTTCAGATAGTGGGGGCAAGTATACTCTATCCACAGCAAGATTCCCACACTCCTGGGGTAGGTTTGTGAGTCTGTTATTTTACCACTCTTTGTTTATACTTTTTTGACATTTTTTCAGTAGATATTGCACTAGGTATGTATGTTCATTGCTTTTTTCTAGGTATACAGAGCACAAGAAGACTCACCCTAAGTATCACCAAGTGCTTTTTAAACACTAATTATTATTTTGTTACGACACCGATTAGTATTTTTACACTCCCTGTGTCTTATAGCACAAAGTGTATTTACCTTACACCAATTATTATAATTCTATATATAACACGCATTGTTATAATGACCCATATTATTAGGGTCATTATTATGATACTCATTAAAATGATTAACAAAGCTCTTGCTCTTTTTATTGCTAATTATGTTATTATGAGAGCTTTTAAAGCTCTCGAGATTTGGCCTACACAATGCAAGCCAAATGGGCATGCTAGCACATACATAACATAGTCTTTGTAACCAGTCACTACTTTTATATTCATATACACATATTCTTTTACTTTGGTACATTTTTTTGTTTTATAAATATCTTGATTTATTTGAGGAGTGTACCTAATTTTATATTTCATTTAATGACATAGTAACATAATAATTTAGGTTGAAAAAAAAATGCAAGTCCATGAAGTTCAACACTTCTACCTATCATTCTAGCTTTTGATCCAAAAGAAGGCAAACAAAAAACCCTAACCCCTCCTAGGGGGAAAATCCTTCTTGGCTCCAAATGGCAATCAGATTTCTCCTTTGGTCAATAAGCTCTATTATTAATGCTTAATTAATTAATGCTGTTCTTCTTTTCTAAAAAAAAAAAACACGCAGACCATTTTTAAATGCATCTATTGTGGTTGATAGCACCACCTCTCTTGGCAGTGAGTTCCATAACTTTATTGTCCTTACCACAAAGAATCCCTTTGCTGCCTATGAAATCTTTGCTCTTCCAGTCTCGGGGGGGGGGGGGGGGGGTCTAGGACACTTCTTCGCCGCATTTTCATCGCTGACAGTTCAGCGCGTCAGTTAGAACGCTGAACTGTCAGCAATGAAGTATAACGCGGCCGTTTCACCGCGTCTGCAGCTATGTAAGAGCTGACAGTTCAGCGCTGAACTGTCAGCTCTTACAATCTAAAAGTAAAACGAAAATAACCCCCCCAATAAATGATTCCCCCCCCAATAGTAACACTAAACACTAAACCCCAATACTAACACTAAAATTAACCCCAATACTAAAATTAACCCCCGACCCCTAATACTAACCCCGACCCCTAATACTAACCCTAATACTAATCCCCGACCCCTAATACTAAAGTTAACCCCATAAACCCCAATACTAACCCTAATACTAACCCTAATACTAAAGTTAACCCCCTAAACCCTAATACTAACCCTAATACTAACCCCGACCCCTAATACTAAAATTAACCCCCTAAACCCTAATACTAACCCTAATACTAACCCCGACCCCTAAAACTAAAATTAACCCCTATCACTAAACACTAAACCTAATTCTAACCCCCTAAACCCTAATTCTAAACCAACTAAAATCGGTAAAATACTTACCTTTAGTGATGAAATGTCCCGCGATGAAATCTCCAGCGACGATCTGTCTTGTGCTGTAGAGTCGGCGGTGAAGCGGCTGCGCGGAAGCAGCCACGATGAAGTGTCCCATCCCCCTCAGGGGGTGACCTTTTGTTCTTTGTACCTTTCTGTTAATGAACAGGTCACTGGAGAGCTCTCTATATTGGCCCTGCACATATTTATATAATGTTATCATATCCCCTCTGAGACGCCTTTTTTGTAATGTATATAAATGAAATTTTGTCAGTCTCTCTTGATAACTAAGATCCTCCAATCCCCTTATTAATTTTGTAGCTCTCCTTTGCACTTTTTCTAGTTCCATAATATCCTTTTTAAGGACTGGTGCCCAGAATTGTACTGCATATTCAAGGTGAGGTCTTACCATTGACTTGATATCAATCAGTTCATTTTTAGATGTATCTAAACTCCTAGTATTTTGATTAATGTATCATGCATAGTTTAGGGCATTTGGGGAGTTTTTGATTTCTATTTCTGTTAAGTAGAATATTCTAGTTGTGTTTATTTATTTGTTCAAAATGTGTTAAGACATTATTAGCATTGATTCAGCCCCAGTAACGCTAACAGCTACTGGATAGGGTTTCTGTTTCATGCGTAGAATACAATAGCTCTTTCCCCCCGACCTAGGATACGGTAAGGTTTTTTTAAGCCACATATTATACAGTGGGGTAATCCTGTTAACAGTATGGGAAACTGCTGGCAATAACCTAGCATATGAATCTAACGGATATAAAGCTTATTTTGGTATATTATATAAAAAATTCCAACTTTTTCTTCCTGGTTAAACTCTGCTATGTAAACAAAGTGAGTGCTAAGAAGACAACATACAAATATATTAATATAAAATATTTAATTTTGTGAAACAGTATTGTTCAATGGTATAACTTATACAACAGCAAATGGATAAAAGGACATGGAATTATTATAACAAGAACTTTTGCCACAAATCGGGCTTCATCAGAGGTCAAGATTATAAGCAGAGTTGTCCTATAAAATGAATAAAAGAGAAATGAATAAATGATACAATAATGAAATAAAGGTAAAAAAAAGCAGGAATGAGAGGAAAATAAAAGCTATTACATATAAAAATAAAGTGTCGTGGTTAAGTGTCATCAACAGGAAATGTGCATACAAAATTATAACAAGTAATAGATAAAACAATCACTTGCTTACTCATATAGTTTTCAGCCCTCCATATGCACCTTTGATGGAATCTTAGTGTTTTCCCCTTTTTCTTTATTAATGTATATGAACACCAAGTTTACAGTAATAACAAGAGTAAATACAATGGGACCATTTTCAAATAACAGTTGCCTCCTTTTTAGTTTGATAGGTTTCTCAGGATGAGCAATATTTGTACAAGAACCTATTTTCCTTTTCTTCATTTCTCCTCTTTCCACTGTTTAGGGGGCTCTATACTTAGTTCTTTAGGTTGATCCCTCTGTCTTCTGAGATCTATGTAGGCTTTAAGTATTCATTTGTTTTTAAATGCCTTTTCTTTGACAGCCCTGCACATTAAAACCTGGCAAAGAATAACCTACAAAATCTATAATCTGTGCTATACCAGCTGAATCTTTTTAACCTACTCCTTCCCGGGTCCATTTAAACAGCTTTGCTGACTTTATTGCTAAGACTCACATTTCATCTGGACTATTTAAAACTACTTACCCATTAGTGACAGACCCCTCTGTCTTGGAACTATACTTCTGTTCCGTTGCCTTCGTCTAACTTTCGGTTAATTGCCTGTCCGTACCCTACGTTCATTTATTTCACAAACTACCGAATAAACTACTGGGTGGAATTGTCTGATTCTGAAAAAGGTATGTTTTAGGGGAATGTGATACATATTTTGAAAGTTATCAATATTGTTATTAAGTCCCATTCTGTGAGCATATTGCTTTACGTGTAATGTTTAATTCTGTGAGTAGACCACTCTAAAGGTTGATAATGTGTCAGTGACAATCCTGGATAGTTTACTCCAACATCCATTGTTCTGTATTAACTGGATTAACTGATTATGTTGGGTTCATTATGTCTCTTACTGTGTGTATTCTAATTAGGTCTACTCACTGTATGGTAATTTGGTTGCAGTCTGAAAGTCTAATGTGTTCCTAGCCCCAGTTAGTTGGAGACCTATGTTCAGTTACACCCCCCCCCCCCCATTGTATACTAATGTCTGTGATGTCATGTTTATGTCTTTTTATAAGTCTGTGTTGTTACACAAGTAAAGTAGATCTCTGTTTAACCCTCAACACGGAGCTTGGTCTCGTACCTGGGGGTATGGGATTCGTATGATTTACTTGAGCGTTTGTTTGGTTCGTGAAGGATTTTGCATGGTTCCTGTTCGGCTAATTTTGAACTGCTGTTATCTCCTTCTTCATTTTGAAACGGAACGTCCCCAGCGGTATTAACCACTCCTTTACCGTAGTGTACCGTAACACCATTCTGTTTCCAGATACATTAATTATGAATCAACAAAATTATGAAAAATGTATATTATTCATATATGGTCCGAACAAAAATACCCATAAAAAGAATTTGTTATGAATATAGAAACTTTGGATGACGTCTTTACAAAAGTAAATACAATGCAAAAATGATTAATACAATAATAATTACTTTATTACAAATAAAATAAAGATCAAATGATAAGGAAAATAGTGTAACAACGAAATACCTTATAAATAGATGTTAATAATAATTCACATGCATGACTTCTAACTGATGTAAATAAGATAAAACATGAATTATACATTTCTGTAGATGTATCAACATGCATGTAATATAATTTACTATCCAGTTACATTTATGACCACTAGATGGCCATACATTGTATTTATATACAACCACACCTACAATGATAATGATTAGTAGTAAAAAGAGTTAATGATAGTACACCATAATTACCTACAAATTACCAGCATATCCTCTGCTTAGGTAAGGTAATATTACTAAATCATATAACTCAAGGTGGCTATTTCTTAATCTGCCCGGTAAATGACAATGAATGCTTTCTAGTTTAGACTTTGAGAATAGGAATCTTAGATAGAGTTGAGCGGACACCTGGATGTTCGGGTTCAGCAGGTTCGGCCAAACTTCGAAAAAAAATGTCCGGGTCCATGCTCAAACTTGACCCCGAACTTGACCTCAACCCGAACCCCATTGAAGTCAACTTTTGGCCACTAAAATGCCTCTAAAAAAGTCCTGGAAAGGGCTAGAGGGCTGCAAAATGAAGTAAAATGGGGGTAAGAGTAGGACAAGTGCCCTGCAAACAAATATGGATAGGGAAATAACTTAAAATAACATAAAATACATATAAATTACAAATACAGCTGAGCCATGAAATAGCAATAGATGGAATCTTTGATTTTAGCTTTGGAAGAACATAAATCTAAATCTAAAGCATGGCTGCCTGGAGGATCAACAGAATTATCCATTTGAGAGAGGGTTGGAGTGCAGGGTATTCTCTTTCAGTTTATACTAAGTGACACATTGGTTGATGAGGCGGTGACCGTGGCAGTGTAGGTGGAAGAGGCGCTGGAGGAGGAGGAGGAGGTAGCCAACACTGTTTTTTATTTGTTTTTTTGTTTTTTTAAATTGGGGTAGCCCCCAAAATATTGGAACATATAGCAACAGAAAACAAAGAATAAGTGCACTTGAGTATAACAATGACTGGGTGAGGCCGGTATATATGTCTATTCTGCACAAGGTACAGAGAAGTCTGGTGGGATCCATGCCTGGTTCATCTTAATAAACGTGAGCTTGTCCACGTTGGCTGTGGACAGGCGGCTGCTCTTGTCTGTGATAACGCTTCCTGCCGTGCTAAACACACATTCAAACAATACACTGGCTGCAGGGCCGGCCAGCACCTCCAAGGCATAAAGTGCAATCTCAGGCCATGTGCCCAATTTGGAGACCCATGTGCAAGGTGGAGTTCCACCTTGTGGACACGTCACATAAGAGGCGGTGAGCAGGAAGGCCTAAGTTATGCTGCAGCGCAGACAGGCGAGCAACAGCAGGGTGAGAACGCCTAAAGTGCGCACAGATGGCCCGCACTTTCTGCTGCAGCTCTGATATATCTGGGTAGTTTTTCAGGAATTTCTGCACCACCAAATTCAGCACATGTACCAGGCAAGGGATGTGCGTCAACCCGGCTAGGCCCAGAGCTGCTACGAGATTTCACCCATTATCGCACACCACCAGGCCGGGCTTGAGGCCCACTGGCAACAACCACTCATTGATCTGTTGTTCCATGCCTGTCCACAGCTCCTGCACGCTGTTTTAAAAGAGCCTGCTGTCGTTTCCCCCTGGCTGTGCTAAAGTTGGTGGTGAAGGTGTTATGCTGACCAGATGAGGAGGTGGTAGAGGAGGTGGAAGAGGAGAAGGAAGAAGCTGAGTAGGAGGAGGAGGCAACAGGAGGCAAAGTGAAATGCCCTTCAATCCTCTGTGATGGAAGGACATGCACCAAACTGCTATCTGCCTCAGGCCCAGCCGACAATACATTTGCCCAGTATGCAGTTAGGGAGATATTGCGCCCCTGCCTGTGCTTACTAGTCCATGTATCTGTGGTTATGTGGACCCTTCCACAGATGGTGTTGCGCAGTGCACACCTGATTTTGTCCGCCAATGGCTTGTACAGGGAAGGGATGGCTCGCCGGGAAAAGTAGTGGCGGCTGGGAACCACGTACTGTGGGACAGCCACCGCCATTAGGTTTTTAAAACTGTCCGTCTCCAACCGACGGAATGACAGCATTTCAAAAGCCATGAATTTGGAAATGCTGGCATTCAGTTCCAGTGTTCGCAGGTGGGTAGGGCCATACTTCCTCTTTCTCTCCAGTGTTTGGGAGATGGACAGCTGAACTCTTCCATGGGACAGTGTTTTGATGCTTGGGGACGGTGGCGGATGTGGTGGCGTTGCTGCCACTTCCTCTATTTTCTTGGTGGTAGGTGCCACTGTGACTCCAGAGCTGGAGGAAGAGGCCAAGACAGCTGCAGAAGAGGAAGCAGGAGGAGCCTGAGACCTTTCTTGGGTTTTGAGATGCTTACTCCACTGCAGCTCGTGCTTTGCATGTGGAAGCCTGGTCATGCAGGTTGTGCTCAGGTTTAGCACGTTTATGCCTCGCTTCAGGTTCTGATTGCACAGCTTGCAAACCACTCGTGTCTTGTCGTCAGCACGTTGTCTAAAAAACTGCCACGTCAAGGAACTCCATGGAGCTGGCCTTGGTGTGCTCGGCCCCTGGGTGTGGTGGGCAGTAGCAGGCGTACTGTCTAGGGGACATCCGCTACGGTTTTGTACCCTGCTCCTTCTTATGCTGCGCTGGTGCCTCTTTGCGACCACCACCTCTTCCTCCAAACTGGACACATCACTCGCATGAACTTGATTCCATGTGGGGTCTAGGACCTCATCATCCTCCACATCATCTTCCACCCACTCCTCAACCCTTCCCTCCTTGCCAGCCTGCACACTGCTGAAAGCCACAGCAGTTGGCACCTGTGTTTCGTCATCATCAGAGACGTGCTGCGGTGGTTCCATCATGTCCACATCCTGACACATAAGTGGTTGTGCATCAGTGCACTCAATCTCTTCCACTTCTGGGGCAAGTCTAGGTTTGATGACCCCACCAGCAGAGTCATCAAAAAGCAAAAGAGACTGCTGCATGACTTGTGGCTCAGACTGCTTGGCTGATTTGGAAGGGGGTCAGGTGAAAGACAGATGGCCATGGTCTGCAGGTGTCAACTCTGAGCTTTCAGCAGGGGACCGGGTGGGAGACAATGTGAAGGAACTGGAGGCACTGTAAGCCACCCAATCTACTCTCGCCTGTACTTGTTCTGGCCTCACCATTCTAAGAGTGGCATTCAGGCCTACCAAATAACGCTGAAGGTTCTGTTGCCTACTAGCACGTTAGGAAGGTGTTTCACTTGTGCGTGTAACAGGCACAGATCGACCACATCCCCTACTTGCAACAGGAGCTCCACCAACACCAGCAGCACCACGACCAGGGCCATGTCCCTTATTTAGTAGGCATGGCTCTGATGGCTTCTAAGGGCAAACGAGTCAAACACTTGTTGATTGGCTGCTCTGTATCCTTTCAAAATGTGCCATTAAATCGCTGAACCCCGAATTCAAACTCGAACATCCAATTGAATGTCCGTATTCTGGTCTGGGGACCAAAAACGTAATGTTCGGTATGAACTCGAACAGTGCGGTTCGGGTTCGCTCAACACTAATAGTAAATTTTTTCACAAACATTGTACTGCAGGCATGAATTCACAAATCATGCTATGTGTTAATGCCAAACAACACCTCAATATGTGTTCAGTAACATCTCCTGAGTACAAGAATACCACCCATGCATAGGTTGGTTAGGTTATTCGGGGGTTAAAAGGCCACATTTGAGAGATGCACTTTTTGTTTTTTTAACTTGGAATTTTGACATGCAGAAAACCTGCACCCATGTCCCATTTGGGACATTTTTGAGCCAGACACTGTATTTTATCCCACAAAAATATATATTTTTGAAAACTAGACATCCTAAGGTATTTCAAATGGTAGTATTTTAACACTGTAAATTTACTAATTCTACCACCAGCCTTTGTCAAAATTTTAATTAGTAATTTATTTTATGTTTTGTTTGCACATACATTGTACTTCGGGCATGAATCCACATATCCTGGTATATGTCACTGCCAAACAACACCCCAATATGTGTTCAGCAACATCTCCCAAGTACATCGATACCAGCCATGTATAGGTTTGTTGGGTTGTTTGGTGGTAAAAGGCAACATTTGTGAGGTGCACGTCTCAGTGTTCCAACTTGGAATTTTGACATGCAGTCAACCTGCGTCCATTTCCTATATAGGATATATCTTTGAAGTCAGCCAATATAATTTACCCCACCAAACCATATATTTTTTAAAAGTATACAGCCATGACTCCTTGTGGCAAGGGCTCAGCAGCCACTGATACATCACTAGATGATGTATCAGAAAGCTGACCAGTGTCAAAATTAACCCTGTGTTACCACCTGGGATAACAGACCAGGTAGGAGCCTCGTTGCAGTTCAGGGTGTGGGATCTGTCTGCACCCAACAATGCATAACTATAAACTAGATGGAATTATCTGACAGGACTGGTAGTGGAGTCTGGCAGTTTAAACAGGACAGGCAACTGAGAACAGGATGCATAGACTGGACTGGCAGCTCTCAGAGCAGGACACAGGCCTGTAATAACTATAAGGATCTGGAACAAAGTTGGAACCTCTGTGCAGAAATAGGTATAGGGTATTGCAATGGACCCAGGTAAAATAAATTATTATTCTGCCTGAAGGAAATCCACCCTATGCTTGAGCCACAGGCTTCTTTCCCCCAGCAATTTTGTCAATACAGGGATACCGAAGCATAACCAAACCAACAGGAGACAGGACCAGAGGTGAAGGGTCAAGGCGAAGGTATCAAGGGATCAGGCAGGAGAATCATCAAACAGGCAAGGATCGAGGTTGGCAGCAAACAAAACGTAGTGAAGGCAGGAAAACAGGTCAGGACTGGCAGAAAACAGATGTGGTCAGAACCTAGTCATCACAATATCAACAAAAGCACTCAGGAACGCAAGCAAAAGATGTTATTTTAAAATGTTATTTTAACACTAATACTTATCTGTCTCTTTCCCTCACAAAAATGTAAGTGAGGAGAGGGAGGCAGATACAAATTGGTCAGATCAATATACACAAATAATGATCAGGCGAATGGTGATCCTCATCTGAGCAATCACCAAACCGCCTTTGCCACTAATTCACTGTTACTGATCACAATGCACTCAGACAGCTTAAATAAAATCAAAATAGTAGCAGGTGTGTAGAAAAAAATAATCAAAAAATATGCAGACAGATAAAAATTGCTTTGGCATCAATATCATTGCGTAAGCAGTGATCTACGAAAATGCAGGGGTTAATAGCTCTTAGAAGAGCCTTTGTAGTACATCCAACAGATAATAGACCATATTGTTTTTTGTTTATTCATTATTATAAAACATTCAAGGTTTAAATCACACCTAACTTTTTATTTCGGAGAAGAAATAAATCTCATTTACTTCAAGGAGACCGTTATCCCTCATATCGAGCTAGAAGGGAGTTTTCTTTGACCACGCTTTTTACATTTGTTACATTCTTGATTCCTTCCTCTCACCCTTATCGTACACCTTCCCTTCCCCCATCGCCATATCTCTCTCTCATCTTTCTTCTTCTCTTCTTATGTATAACCTCCTCCACCACTCTATGGCTTCGACTTCCAAAACATTCATTCCTCATTCATCCACTCACTCATTCTGTATCTACATTATTTGGGGTATCTTCTCTTCTTCATTATTGTCCCGATGGGGAGGGGAGCAGCAGGAGGGCGGCACCGTTTTTTACTTACATAGTAACATAGTAATTTAGGTTGAAAAAAGACACAAGTCCATCAAGTTCAACCCTTCTACCTATCATTACAGCTTTTGATCCAAAAGAAGCAAAAACCCCTAAGGAAGCTATTTAGAATTTTGCCTCCTAGGGGGAAAAATTTCTCCTTAACTCCAAGCGGCAATCAGATTTCTCCTTGGATCAATAATCTCTATTAATAATGCTTATTCTTTTTTTAATAGCCCTTTATATTCTACTTTTCTAAAAAGACATTGAGACCATTTTTAAATGCATCTATCGTGGTTGATAGCACTACCTCTCTTGGCAGTGAGTTCCATAACTTTATTCTCCTTACCGTAAAGAATCCCTTCCTTTGCTGTCTATGAAATCTTTGCTCTTCCAGTCTCAGGGGGTGACCTCTTGTTCTTTGTACATTTCTGTTAATGAACAGGTCCCTGGAGAGCTCTTTATATTGGCCCTGCACATATTTATATAATGGAATCATATCCCCTCTAAGACGCCTTTTTTCTAAAGTAAATAAATGCAATTTTTTAAGTCTCTTCATAACTAAGATCCTCCAATCCCCTTATTAATTTTGTAGCTCTCCTTTGCACTTTTTCTAGTTCCTTAATATCCTTTTTGCCCAGAACTGTACTGCATATTCAAGGTGAGGTCTTACCATTGATTTGTAAAGAGGCAAGATGATGTCCTTCTCCTGTGAATCTATACCTCGTTTTACTTGTTGGTACTCTATGAAGAAGGTTTCCAGCCTTCTCCCCTGCCTCTCCCCCATCCACCAATGACATTGCAGCAGACATAATTAGGCCACACCCTCTTGACGGGCCGCAATTTGCGGTGTCTGTGTTACTAGAGGCCAGGGATGCGGCCTAGTGCATCATGGAGCATTCATCTGGCAAGCAGAGGGTCAGAGAATCCTACACCTGACCCAAGATGTCTATCACCTTCTCTGACCCAATATTATAAACAAACTAGTTCAGTATCATGCACTCAATACATTTCTGAAAAATGATAAACCATTAGTGTTTGGGGAATCTCCCTACTCAAAGAGAAGATATTCCCTTTCAATGCAATTGATTATCATATTCAAGTGATATCATAACAGGGGACACCACAGACCCCCCAAATTTGCTTGCAATTCTGTTAACATAATGTCTAGATCATTTTTTCAATTCCACATTCACAATATAATCAATGTTTAGGTGATGGAGCCCCTGTAACATAAAAGGCTTTTAAAACATGTCATGGAACTTAGTTTTCAGTTAAATCTTTCTTTTACACATATATTTTTAATGCTCAGTACATAAATCGTATAATTGTACAGAGATTTGGAAGTACAAGATAATTTTAAATAACCTTATTACCTTGAGACCTGTTATGAGAATTCTGCGCATGGGATATATTTTATGTTTAGCGATCCCAAACCACAGCTGGATGTAGCTAAACTGAGCACAATGTAAAGTGTATTGTACTGTAATGTATAAAAGAAAGGATAGAGGAATTAGCTGCAGACCAGTATCAACAGATTGCATTGCCTTATACTGGGAAAAATGCTGCTGACTGAATATTCACTCTGATGTTGATATGGAAGCTTGCACATAATCTGATATTCTATGTTATTTCGGATCTTACATATAATCTAATATTCTAGATTTTATCCAAAGACAAGGACTTCAATCTTCAATGAGATCACATTCACTGAAAGTTCTTCTGTACATGCTAGCTCTGAGTATAGTGCCAGGAAGATCAGCTTGTTCCCTGGAAATGAGACCAGCGTACGATGACTATGAATATTACCAGGAAGGAGATATCATCATAGGAGGGATTTTCACTGGTCATTCCAGCTCGATAGATTATCAATTCACTGACAAACCCACCAATCATATCGTCTGTGTATTGTAAGTCTGATTTCTTCATGTAATAAGTACCCATCACACTGCTGCAAACTAGAACTGACACCTTGTCTGCAGAATAATACCAGCCAAGCTGTTACCTCCATAGACATAACACTGACCTCCAGCAAATGTAGAATATCAGCCAGGTGACAAACCTTATATAAACTCACAAGGGTTTTCATTTCACATCAGTGAGCGACACAGATATTTGAGAATCTTTATCAATTTAGAAAATAGTTTCTGTATCACTCTACCTAGATTTCTCTCACTATCAAGGAACATTAATATTACATATCTAGACAATAACACAGAAGTAGTTGGATGAAGAATGTCACTTGACCTGTGTTTATGTAAACTGTATGGTCCTGTGAGTCTAGTGGATGAGAGATAAATATAGAAAGACATGTGTAAGGCATTATAATCATATTTATAAAAAGAACTGATTGTGTATTTGTTTCTGTACTTTCCATTTATTCAGAAGGTGTCACTAGATTGTCTAGATCTGTACAATCAGGACATTTTTTCCATTTTGAGAAAGACAGAATGTAGGTTTGCCACACAGACAATACTCTACTGGCAGACCGATAACAAAAATAGACTTCTTGCCGATGTCAATTCTATAGGTAATAACACGGCTAGGATCTTTCTTTTCTCTTTTTTTTTTTTTTTTTGAGGAAAAGGTGGCAATGTTCACAGAATGATACAGTATGGAGAGTGCTGCTCATTAGAGTGTACAGTCTGAAAGGAAAAGGCAAATGAGACCCACACAGATATTGATCCTATGTACATGAGTATCAATCTATAGAATGGCAGGGGAAAGATGAGAATTATAGCAGTATATTGTGATTAGGGAGCTGAGGACAAAGGTGGGGAATTACTGTTAGGAGTATTGTCAGTCATTAGAGAATGGAGCAAGGCTGTCTTTAATGTAAATGGGCCTCTAGACAAGTCCCCAATGTCTTCCTTGGAACACAGAGTCCTCCCTCCCATCTATGCAACACAGTCCCATCATTCATAGGTAATAAATGACCTCCTAGCCATCTAAAAGGACACAATAGCAAACATGAATCTTGGTTGGCAACAGATGGTGTCTATCCCTATGGGGATAACATACAGTATGCATCAATCACAACGGGAAAAAGATTTAAGGTGAGGAGCTGTATTAACCCCATATGGACCGGGGATTTTGATTTTTTTTATATGTAGTTGCTGAAATGTAATTTTCCTCTCTGTCATTTAATGCCCCTATACAAGTTAAATGTCGCTTATTAAAGGACAATTAGAGCTGTCTTTGGATACCCTGCACATACAAATAATCTACAATATAGTAGTAAAAAATACATATAAAATAGGGAAAATGTTCCCAATAATATTCTACACAACTAGTACAACACTAACCCACTTATCCCAACTAACTAACCAACTAATGAAAACAAAAATATAGTTACCCAACTCCCCCCCTCCAAAGAAAAAAAAAAACTGTCAGAGCCATCAAAATCACTGCACAGTCATGCACTGGTTAACAGTAGTAGTTAAATTAATTTATTAAAATAATATAATTAATATATTTAGAAAAAACTGCAAAAAAAAACCCCACTTGAATGTCATTTACAATTAATAGTCAGTATGTGAAGCACATGGAGTGAATTGGAAGCAGCCAGTGTATGAAAACATTGACTTTGCCATCTAATTTGCATCACATGACCATAAAGCCACCGATCAGTTCCAGGAGCATTGCCTCAGGTGTGAGGCAGAGTCCTGAAACTTTCACAGAACAGCTGGCGGTGTGAGCCACCTCATCATAAGGTCGCAAAGGGGTTAAACTATTCATCTGAAAATGTTGTATATTTGGTCACTTGCAACAAATGCAAAATGCAGTGTGTTGTCTTGATGACCTGTGATCTTAAAGCTAAAGGGGCATTTTACCAGAGTAGAAACCAAGGATTTCAAGTCTCCTTTTGGTCTGAAGTTTTATAATTGTAGTAACGGAAATGGATTTTTTTTTCCTATTTATGGATTGAAAAGAGTTACGGCTCCATAAGGAATGTCAGTATTACAAAAAATCTAAACCAGAGAGAGGTGTATTGGATTTTATCAACTAGGACCTCAAGGTCTCATTTCTTAATACGATCTTTCATGATTTCTTGGGTGAATACCACCACTTGAACACATACCCCCCAGATATATGCAGGGCTGCCATCAGGGGGTGACGGGCAATTTTTTTTAAAAATGGGGCATCTGTCCAGGGCCCACTCACTCCTTGGGGCCCATGGCAGCTGGCCTGTGGGCCACTGCCACGCCGGCCCTTTAATGGGGCAGCTGCCCCAGGCGGCATAAGGAGCTCAAAGCACAAAGAGGTAAGTTAAAACGGACAGTGTATGTGTGTCATATGTATTATCTGTGTATATGAAGGCAATGTGAGCTAAATACACAGATTATACCTATGCTGCTTCTCCAGATTGCCCAATGATATATTTTAATATTATATTGATGGGGGGGGGGGGGGGGTTGAAAGTGGAGCTGAGAGGGCTTGGGCTGAATGAATTCTATATTTTAATATTTATATGTATGCGTGGAGAGGAACTGTAAAAAGTGGGGGCTGTAGTGGTGAGGTAATATATTTGTTTGGAACAGTGGAGGGAAGGGGATGAGGGCATTATATACTGTAATATTATATTTATGTGGGTACACCAGGGCTCAGCAAATCCTAGATCGCCAAGTCGACCAGGAATTTTAGGTCTGGCGCCTGGGTATTGTTAGCTTTGTATGTTGCCCTCACCGCTGGGATGTTATATACTGACTGTATGTGTGTGTGTGACTCACTGTTTGTGTATGTGTGTGACTGACTGTGTGTATGTGACATTATGGTAATACTAATAGCATCTAATAATTGATAAAGCTAAGCAAAGTTATTACAAACCTCTATTTTATTTGAGGTTTTTTTTCTTCCTGTTATTAATATTAAAGAAGCAATGCTATGGGGATGGTATAATGATGCAATGCCATGAGGCTGGTATAATGATGTGATGCTATGGGGCTGATATAATGACTCAATGCTATGGGGCTGGTATAATGATGCGATGCTATGGGGCTGGTATAATGACCCAATGCTATGGGGCTGGTATAATGACCCAATGCTATGGGGCTGGTATAATGACCCAGTGCTATGGGTCTGGTAAAATGACCCAATGCTATGGGGCTGGTATAATGACCCAATGCTATGGGGCTGGCGTAATAACCCAATGCTATGGGGCTGTATGCAATTATTTCCTGGGCTTATTTTCATTCCCGGTCCAGCCCGGGGTTTATGCTCTCGTGGGGCTAAGAGACAGGTGACGTTGTGATGATGTTCCAGGACATGGTATTACAACTGCGTTGTATTATTTTACAAAAATGCATATATATATATATATAAATATATATATATATACTGACATTTATATTTGCTTGCATTGGCTTCCCCCACATTCATATGAGAACTGCAACAAATTTTTCTTGTGCTTCCTACACAGGCAATCTGTGGGTGCCCTCATTGGAGGTTATGTTATATGTTAGGACAGTGTGAAAGTAAGTTGAGATGATGATTTGAGCAAATCTCACAGTATTTAATTGTATCTGTCCATCGTTGATATTTACAGCGACGCTTGCTGTCACTGTCTATTATGGTAGCTGTAGTCAGTACAGGTATGATACCATGGTGTTTTAATTTATTCATATTATGTCTTTTTTTTGTTTGTGTTGTTAACACATGGAATTGAAAAATTAAGCCATTAACACATTTCAAAAGCCTGTTAACTATTAGCATTTTTCAAAGTGCGCTGTAAGCACAGTATTTGACGGTTCTATTTGACTCTCAGATATGAAGTGCACCGCAAGATGTACTATTTAGCACCCAAAACTAATATAATTTTTCAAAGTGCGCTGTAAGCACAGTATTTGACGGTTCTATTTGATTCTCAGATATGAAGTGCACCGCAAGATGTACTATTTACCACCCAAAACTAATATAATTTTTCAAAGTGCGCTGTAAGCACAGTATTTGACGGTTCTATTTGAGTCTCAGATGTAATACATGTAATGCTATTGCTATTCTACAAACCGAAAAAGAGTGCCCATTCATAAGAATAGGTCAACCTATTCTTATGAATGGGGACTCTATTTGGTTTATAGAATTGCAATAGCATTACATGTATTCCATAAACCAAAAGTCTATAAACCGAAAGACATTCGGTTTATAGACTTTCGTTTTATAGAATACATTTAATGCTATTGCTATTCTATAAAAAGAAAGTCTATAAACAGAATGTCTTTCGGTTTATAGACTTTCGGCTTATGGAATACATGTAATACTATTGGCTTTCTATAAACCAAAATAGAGTCCCCATTCATAAGAAATTCTCATGAATGGGGACTCTAATTCGGTTTATAGAAAGCCAATAGTATTACATGTATTCTATAAGCCGAAAGTCTATAAACCGAACAACGTTATTCTCAATGACCAAAGGTCTAGTCCATCAATCTCCACTGTTCCAACAATTGTAGGCACTGTTCCCATTTCCCTATGTTTTTTGATCCATTATCACTGAGTTTGCTTACTCCCTCCCCTCTCCATCCTCAACTGGTACTCAAGTTGTTTCATTATTTGGATCTTAGTAAATTCCTGCGATTTTTTCCACATTCTAGCTATCAGTTTTTTTAGCTGCAAGGAAACTGTGGACCATAAGGGCCACTTGACTTGCATTAAGTGTGGGCCAATCCAGATGGAGTAGTGCTACCCTTGGGTTTTTCATAATGTTTATATTTATCACCTTATTTAGAAATTTAAATACCCAATCCCATAGTTTCTTCACACTGACTCACTCCCACCACATATGTATGTATGTACGCTCATTTTTTCTACAGTTCCATCAATCTTTACTAAGGTGAGGGTAGATTTTTGATAGTTGGGTGGGAACCCGATACTATCTATGTATGACCTTAAATTGTGTCTCAAGCAAAGAGAGGTCCTTAACATTACTATTAACTTTTGCATAAGCTTTAATGACTTCTTCTTGAGATATTATTATTTTCTGAATGTCTTGTTGCCATTTATGGATGACTGGCCACTCAGACAAACTTTCCATGGCTCTAATACAGTCTGAGCATCTAGAGAAGATCTATTTTGTATTACCGTATGTAAAAATACTTGATAATATTTTTGTCGAATTAGTCTTTTCGAAAGGTAGATGTTCATTTAAGCAGTTTTTTACCCTCAGGTATTTAAAAATACTATTATTCGGTATGTTATACTCCTTTATACTCCTGGATCAGTTGCGTAAAAGTTTTTATTTTTCTCTCTTGGAAGAGGTCGGCTAGTGTCTTAATAGCTTTATCTTGCCAATCTCCTGAGTAAAAATCTGGCATACAATGGTCAAGGACCTTTAGTGGGAGGCTCTCTATTAATTTATCAGACAAACCCAATCTAATCCTTATTGCATACCATGATGAGATCAAATTTCTGAGAACCGTACTTTGGCTATTTTTTAACAGGCTTAGATCTTGTTTACTGTTTATGCTCCAGATTACGTTTAGATTTTTCGTTCATAGATTGTCTGCCTCTATTATGTACCATCCTTCCTGTTCTGAAATTACCCTTGTTGATCTCTGAATATGATATACAATACTTGCTTCATATTGTTGGATGATTACTGGGAGTCCCATCCCCCCTTCCCCGACCTTTCTAGACATAATTTTCTGACTCAAACGAGGTTTCTTCCCTCTCCAGACAAAATTATTGAAACTTCTCTGTATCATATGGAGCCAGCTTAGGGGAATCTTAAGTGGGCTCATCCTGAATAGATAAACCCACTTAGGGACTATATATGCTCTTATCACAGTTTTTCTCCCCCAGCAGGAGAACTCTCCTTGTCTCCATTCCCTAAGTAGTTTACTTGTAGTTTTTAATAGATTTAACATATTAGCTTCAATGGTACTATCTGCTTTGGCTGATATTATTATCCCAAGATAAGTGAATTCTGTCAGATTTTAAACTTATGTTTTTTTTTAATTCTATCAAACTCTTCTTTTTGAGTATTATGCGCCATTGCCACAGTCTTTTGGACATTTAACTTGTAATTTGAAACTTTACTATACTCCAAAACCTCGGACATGACATTTTCTACTGATTTCTCTGGATCTATCAAGGATATGTAACAAGGATATCATCTGCATATAGAGATATAGTTAACTCCTCTTTCCCTTTCTTATAACCTTTGATTTGGGGATTATTTCTTATACTGATTGCTAGAGGCTCAATGGCTAAGATATATAATATTGGCGAGAGTGGGCATCGCTGCCGGTTGCCGTTTTTTAATTCAAACCACTCTGAGGTCATATTTACACCCACCACCCTTGCTGTAGGTCCAGTGTATAAAGTGGTTATTGCTCCTCTCATCCATCCCTTATTTCCATAGGACCAATGTCCTCATCATGTACCCCGACCCGACCCTGTCAAAAGCCTTCTAGGCATCTAAAGACAGGGTCAGGAGAGGGGTAGCACTTCCCTCCACCTCCTCAAAGAGATCAATCAGCCTTCTAATATTATTACCAGGATCTCTGCCTAGAACAAATCCAATTTGATCTCGATGTATCAGATGGTGGAGGACCTCTTTAAGACGATTGGCTAGTATTGCAGAATACACGTATTTGCTCGATTATAAGATGACCCTGATTATAATACGACCCCCCAAACTTTGTACTTTCCTTTAGGACAAAAACTAAAAGCCTGAATATAAGACTACCCTATAAGGAAAAAGTTCAACTTGTATATATTCACATGTAAATTGCTTTTTTAATAAAAAATTATGATATAAAAAAATTCATTTCTTGTTTTTATTTCCTTTTATGTGCCAATACTGCCTCTCTCTTTCCCCTGCCCACAGCTTTGTCTCTCTCCCCCCCTTGGTGTTGTCTCTCTCTCCCCCTCCATTTGTTTCCCCCTCCCCTTGCTTGTCTCTTCCACCCTCCCCTTGTCTCTGTCTCTTCCCCCCCCCCTCTCCTTGTTTCTCTCTGCCCCCCCCTCCCCTTGTTATTCTCTGTGCCCCCCCCCTCCCTCCCCTTGTTGCTCTCTGTCCCCCCCCCTCCCCTTGTTTCTCTGTCCCCCCTCCTTGTCTTTCTCCCGGCTTCATCGTACAAGTTCCGGCGGTCGTGTCAGGCGACAGCAGGGGAGCATGTCTGCGTGTATCGTGCAGACATCCTCCGGCTGTTAGCGAGGGGGATCCAGGTCCCTTGCAGCTCTGGGGGGGAACTGGATCCCTGTCTTATAATCTGATCCTCGATTTGAGGTTAGATTCTAAGACGACCTCGAATATAAGACGAGGGGGCTTTTTCAGAGCATTTGCTCTGAAAAAAACCTTATCTTATATTCGAGCAAATATGGTAATTTGGTATCCATGTAAATAAGTGAAATCGGGCGATATGCAGACATATCTTCTGGGTTTTAATCATGTTTTAAAGTTGGAGCAATATTTTCTTGTAGCATCTGAATCGGACAAAAACTTGAGGATGCAATTGTATTGAAGGTATGGACCAGATGGTCTATTATTTGTTTCTTGAAGGTCTTATAGAAGAAATTTCCAAACCAGTCTGGGCCCAGGGTTTTATATTTTAAATCTAGTTATTGATAAATTAGTAACTCACTTTTTTCTATAGGTCAATTAATAAGAAGCTCCTGTTCATTAGTTATCTTAGGGATGTTGATTTTGCCCAAATAGGTTGAAATCTCCTCCTCTGATGCCAAATTTGGAAGATTATACAGTCACATTTAGGATCAATTAGCTATTCTGTGCGGGATACTTCTTTATGCCCACGGTTTAACTTTTCAGCTCTCACAAACACATATAAATGGCTTCAATTTTCAGCTTAATGGTTTAAGAAAGGTCACGGTCAAGATCAGATAGTAGGCAGAGACAGTCTTCCCCAACGATATTTTTTCTTTCTTTCTCTTTTCCCTTTCCCCATAAGGATCAAATAAAGAAAACAGCAACAGTCTTACTAACTCATTCAGAGATGGTTAGAAATGGTTATTCTGTGCTGGGTACTTCCTTATCTCCCCGTTTTTGTTTTTTAGCGGTTGTTTGCTGGGGGAGATACCACTCTGAGACCTCTGAATCCCCGTGTTCTTTGTTTCTCCTTTCCTTCTCATCGAACCTCCGTGACCTTCAGTAGAGACCAGGTTGCTTGGAGTATTCTGCAGTCATTCGGCACAGCTCCCATCCAACGTTAGCTGGTATATTCCACTTCAGCTATGGAGGATCTCCATGGTTGTTTCTCTGTAATTGTTTCTCCGATGGCCCGCCTGTGAAGCCCCGCCTCTTGGAGCGCGTGTGTGTGTCACGTCATCACGCTCCCCGCTGGCAAGCTACTCTCGACCATGCTACCTATTTAAGGTGCTTATGAGCACTGAATGTAATGGGATGCTTTTTATATACATTTTTATATGACATGGATATTAGAACGTTTTTTTTCTCACTAAGGCTGCAGCAACAGTATCATCACCATCAGATGAGTCTCAGCAGCAACAAGAAGAATCAGAGAATGCTGAACAAATGATCGAGGTTGATGATCAGGGGCGTTGCTAGGTCTTCGGATGATCTGGGGCTAGAGCCCAGATGAGCTCAGTCACACACAGGGGCGTACCTAGAGCATTTGGCACCCGGGGCGGACCCTGAGTGTTGCACCCCCCACCCCATAATAAAAATGTAAGAAAACACCCACAAATTTTTCAGGGTTTGAAAATTGTACAATTATAGATACCAGGAATATTGTGCCACTCAGAACCCAGTAATATTGTGCCAGTCAGATACCAGTAATATTGTGCCTTTCAGATACCAGTAATATTGTGCCAGTCAGATACCAGGAATAGTGTGCCATTCAGATACCAGTAATATTGTGCCTTTCAGATACCAGTAATATTGTGCCAGTCAGATACCAGGAATATTGTGTCATTCAGAGCCCAGTAATAGTGTGCCAGTCAGATGCCTGTAATATTTTGCCAGTCAGAGCCCAGTAATAGTGTGCCAGTCAGATGCCTGTAATATTTTGCCAGTCAGAGCCCAGTAATAGTGTGCCAGTCAGAACCCAGTAATATTGTGCCACTCAGAACCCAGTAATATTGTGCCACTCAGAGCCCATGAATATTGTGCCACTCAGAGCCCAGGAATATTGTGTCACTCAGAGCCCAGGAATATTGTGCCAATCAGATGCCCAGTAATATTGTGCCAATCATAGCCCAGTAATATTGTGCCACTCAGAACCCAGTAATATTGTGCCAATCATAGCCCAGTAATATTGTGTCATTCAGAACCCAGTAATATTGTGCCAATCATAGCCCAGTAATATTGTGCCACTCAGAACCCAGTAATATTGTGCCAATCATAGCCCAGTAATATTGTGCCACTCAGAACCCAGTAATATTGTGCCAATCATAGCCCAGTAATATTGTGCCAATCATAGCCCAAGAATATTTTGCCACTCAGAACCCAGTAATATTGTGCCAATCATAGCCCAGTAATATTGTGCCACTCAGAACCCAGTAATATTGTGCCAATCAGAACCCAGTAATATTGTGCCACTCAGAACCCAGTAATATTGTGCCAATCATAGCCCAGTAATATTGTGCCAATCATAGCCCAAGACAATTTTGCCACTCAGAACCCAGTAATATTGTGCCAATCATAGCCCAGTAATATTGTGCCACTCAGAACCCAGTAATATTGTGCCAATCAGAACCCAGTAATATTGTGCCACTCAGAACCCAGTAATATTGTGCCAATCATAACCCAAGATATTGTGCCACTCAGAACCCAGTAATACCCACACACACCTAGACACCCTGACACACACACACACAGTCACACTTTTTTTTTTTTACTTACCTTACACTTGGTCCATCATCCAGGACCTTCTGCCGGATGTCCGTCCACCTGACATCCGGCAAGCAGCTGACACAGCGCGACGGGGGCGGAGCTTGCACCCGTCGCGCTGTGATCTCTATGGCCAGGAGGAGAGGCTAGGGAGCGAGCTCCCTATAGCAGCCTCTCCTCCCGATTGGCCCTCACCCCAGCGTGAGGTTAATCCTCTGATTCTGGGACTATGTCCCAGACGGAGGAATGCTCACCGGGGGATTTTTTTTTTTTTTTTTTTAATATTTATAGCCCTGGAGTCTCGGGGCTAAAGAATACTTTAGCCCCAGAGTCTCCATTCGGGGCTATGAAGGGGGGACTCGGGGCTATAGCCCTAGTAGCCCACCCCTAGCGACGCCTCTGTTGATGATGATCCATTAGATGCTGGGGAAGGGTCAAGTTTATGTACATTGAGTCTCTGTACATATTAGTACAGTATGTAAGGCTCCTGACGTAGGTGATGTTGAAAAGGGTCCAGTACAGCCTAAACTGGTACAATATCCTTATGAACTTTTTTGGCACACAAAACAATTCATTTCAGTTTCAATGGTTTCAAAAATATAACTGGTTGGAGTATTCACTTCCAAAAATGCCACATTCTGTTTTGCCTGCAGAAATGTTGGGTCAAAACAATGTCGGTCACATTTGGATTCACTTGTGTGTAAAAGTGGATATAAAAACCTGAAAAGAGCTTTAGACTAGACATGTGCATTCGTTTTCGGACGAATGCATTTTCGGACGAAAATAGCATTTTCGTCCATTCGTCCGAAAAACGAACAACGAAAATTTTAACTAACAAAATCCGAATGAACGAATGGTTAATAAACGAAAATCATTCGTTCATTTGTCCATTCGTCCATTCGTGCTATTGGCATTCTAAACCGAAATAGAGTCGGTTTATACAATACCAATAGCATTGTACTACATTCCATAAACCGACATGAATGACGTTCGGTTTATGGAATGCATGTAATGCTATTGGCTTCCTATAAACCGAAATTGAGTTCCCATTCATACGAATAGGTCAATTGACCTATTCGTATGAATGGGGACTCTTTCGGTTTATAGAAAGCCAATAGCATTGCATGTCTTCTATAAGCCGAAAGTCTTTAAAACAAACGACGTTCGGTTTATAGAATACATGTAATGCTATTGCTGTTCTTTAAGCCGAAAGACTTTCGGCTTATAGAACAGCAATAGCATTACATGTATTCTATAAACCGAACGTCGTTCGTTTTAAAGACTTTCGGCTTATAGAATACTATTGGCATTCTATAAACCTAACTAGAGTCCCTCCTCATTCATAAGAATTTCTTATGAATGGGGACTCGACTCTAGTTCGGTTTATAGAAAGCCAATAGTATTCTATAAGCCGAAAGTCTTTAAAACGAACGACGTTCGGTTTATAGAATACATGTAATGCTATTGCTATTCTATAAACCGAACGACTTTCGGTTTATAGAATAGCCATAGGATTACATGTATTACATAAGCCGAAAGTCTATAAACCGAAAGTCGTTCGGTTTTAGGCTGTCGGCATTTAACTATACAGAGACAGAGTCTCCATTCATAAAATTATGAATGGAGACTTTGTCTCCGTGTAGTAAAATGCCGAAAGCCTATAAACCGAACGATCGGTTTATAGACTTTCGGCTTATGTAATACATGTAATCCTATGGCTATTCTATAAACCGAAAGTTCGGTTTTTAGAATAGCAATAGGAATACATGTATTCCATAAGCCGACAGTCTATAAACCGAATGTTCGGTTTATAGGCTGTGGGCATTTTACTACACGGAGACAAAGTCTCCATTCATAATTTTCTCTTCCCCCCTTCCCTCCCCCTGTTTCTCTCTGCCCCCCTCCCCTTGTTTCTGTCTCTTCCCCCCTTCCCTCCCCTTGTTTCTCTCTGCCCCCCCCCCTTGTTATTCTGTCCCCCCCTCACCTGTTTCTTGCTCCCTGGTGGCTAGTGGGGGCAGCCGGGGGATGTATGCACTATACATAATAGACGGAAGTGTCGGGCAGCATGGAGGTTGTCTGCACGATTCGTGCAGACATCCCCCAGCTGCCCGATTCTCCCTGGTGGCTAGCGAGGCATTTTGTAATGGCTATTTTGCTATTGGTATTCCATAAACCGACTCTATTTCGGTTTATAGAATTGCCAATAGCATGAAATGATTTGAAAATTATGAATGGAGACAAACGTATAGTTAAAATCCGACAGCCTATAAACCGAACGTTCGGTTTATAGGCTGTGGGCATTTAACTATACGGAGACAGAGTCTCCATTCATAAAATTATGAATGGAGACTTTGTCTCCGTATAATTAAAAGCCGGCATTTAACTATACGGAGACAGAGTCTCCATTCAAAAATTATGAATGGAGACTTTGTCTCCGTATAGTTAAAAGCCGACAGCCTATAAACCAAATGTTCGGTTTATAGGCTGTCGGCTTTTAACTATACGGAGACAAGGTCTCCATTCATATGAATGGAGACTCTGTCTCCGTATAGTTAAATGCCCACAGCCTATAAACCGAACGTTCGGTTTATAGGCTGTGGGCATTTAACTATACGGAGACAGAGTCTCCATTCATAAAATTATAAATGGAGACTTTGTCTCCGTATAGTTAAAAGCTGGCATTTAACTATACGGAGACAGAGTCTCCATTCATAAAATTATGAATGGAGACTTTGTCTCCGTGTAGTAAAATGCCCACAGCCTATAAACCGAACATTCGGTTTATAGGCTGTCGGCTTATGGAATACATGTATTCCTATTGCTATTCTATAAACCGAACATTCGGTTTATAGAATAGCCATAGGATTACATGTATTACATAAGCCGAAAGTCTATAAACCGATCGTTCGGTTTATAGGCTTTCGGCATTTTACTACACGGAGACAAAGTCTCCATTCACAATTTTATGAATGGAGACTCTGTCTCTGTATAGTTAAATGCCGACAGCCTATAAACCGAACGATTTTCGGTTTATAGACTTTCGGCTTATGTAATACATGTAAACCTATGGCTATTCTATAAACCGAAAGTCGTTCGGTTTATAGACTTTCGGCTTATAGAATACAAGTAATACTATTGCCTTTCTATGAACCGAACGAGAGCCCCAATCCTAAGAATTTCTTATGAATGGGGCTCTCGTTCGGTTTATAGAAAGCCAATAGTATTACATTGTATTCTATAAAACGAACGAATAAAACAAAACGGAACGAAAATAATGAACGAATTTCGTCTGAAACGAATGCATTAATGAACGAAATTCGTTTTAGACGAAATAAATAACATTTTCGTCCGAATGGACGAAAACGAAACGAAAATTTTAGTTTTGCACATGTCTACTTTAGACTCATTTAAAGAATATGAAAAGGCATCCCGTCATAAGTCTAGTATGCTGGCGTGGTCATCTTACAAAGATAGTACATGGTAATGTGGTGGAGAAGATACAGACAGGCAGTGAAGCTCAAATCCAAGAAAGGAGACAATATCTAAAACATATTGTGGCTATCACAACCTTCCTTGGTAAGCAAGGAATTTCATTTAGGGGTCACCATGAGACAGAAGAAAGTCACAATAAAGGACATTTTAAAGAATGTTTGCATTTGCTTTCCAAATTATTGACCACCTGCAAATGCTGCTTATACTTCCCCTTTATCTCAGAATGCAATGATTCAGTGCTGCTCTGAGGAAGTTACCTGGAGGATAGTTAGCGAGTTAAAGGCTTCTGGCATTTATTTGATAATGACAGACGAGGCAAGAGATCACCAAAAAGAGCAGTTGGCCATATGTATCCGTTATGTTTTACCTGAAAATGGTGAAATAAAAGAACATTTTTCTTTCTTTCATGGAACTAAAAAATTTCAGTGCGGATTCAATCTCTGAATCTTTGCAGGAATGCTTAAAAGAGAATGGGCTAGATAGTCTTCTATGCATTGCGCAAACCTATGATGGTGCAGCAGTAATGAGTGGAGTGAGTGGTGGCGTTCAAGCTATATTCCAAAAATACCACCCTGAAGTTATATATGGGCACTGCTATGCCCATGAACTCAATCTTGTATTGTGCCATACTTGCAAAGCAATAAAAGATGTTATGGATTTTTTTCAATACCATGGAAAATCTATACAGATTTTTAGCACATCTCTGATTAATATCACATATATGAGACATTTTTTATATGTACAGGATCTAATTGACCAGCTATTTTATTAGATACAGAAGTGGCACTGAAGATCTCCTTTCTTCTGTTGTGTACTGTTATTTATGTATTTTATTTAATTTCTAAGAGATGCAATACATTTATTTATATTTTCATATCATATATTCTTGTCCTTGAAGTGTTTTGCATATACAGGTGATACCTGAAAAATTAGAATATCGTGCAAAAGTTCATTTATTTCAGTAATGTAACGTAAAAGGGGAAACTAATCTATGAGAGAGACGCATTACATGCAAAGCAAGATAGTTCAAGCCTTGATTTGTCACAAGTGCGATAATTATGGCTTACAGCTCATGAAAACCCCCAACCCACAATCTCAGTAAATTAGAATATTGTGAAAAGGTGCAACATTCTAGGCTCACAGTGTCACACTCTAATCATCTAAGTAAGCCATAACACCTGCAAAGGGTTTCTGAGCCTATAAATGGTCTCTCAGTCTGGTTCAGTAGGAATCACAATCATGGGGAAGACTGCAGACCTGACAGTTGTGCAGAAAACCATCATTGACCCCTCCATAAGGAGGGAAAGTATCAAAAGGTAATTGCGAAGGAAGTTGGATGTTCCCAAAGTGCTGTATCAAAGCAGATTAATAGAAAGTTATGTGGAAGGGGAAAGTGTGGAAGAAAAAGGTGCACAAGCAGCAGGGATGACTGCAGCCTGGAGAGGATTGTCAGGAAAAGGCCATTCAAATGTGTTGGGGACTTTCACAAGGAGTGGACTGAGGCTGGAGTCCGTGCATCAAGAGCCACTGCACACAGACCGATCCTGGACATGGGCTTCAGATGTCGTATTCCTCTTGTCAAGCCGCTCCTGAACAACAAACAACGTCAGAAGCGTCTTAACTGGGATAGAGAAAAACAGACCTGGTCTGTTGCTCAGTGGTCCAAAGTCCTCTTTTCTGATGAGAGCCACTTTTGCATCTCATTTGGAAACAAAGGACCCAGAGTCTGGAGGAAGAATGGAGAGGCACACACTGCAAGATGCTTGAAGTCCAGTGTGAGGTTTCCACAGTCTGTGTTGATTTGGGGAGCCATGGTGGTGTTGTTCCACTGTGCTTCATTAAGTCCAGGGTCAATGCAACCATCTTCCAGGAGATTTTGGAGCACTTCATGCTTCCTTCAGCAGGCGAGATTTATGGGGATGCTGACTTCATTTTCCAGCAGGACTTGGCACCTGCCCCCACTGCCAACAGCACCAAAGCCTGGTTCAATGACCGTGGGATTACTGTGCTTGATTGGCCAGCAAACTCTCCTTACCTAAACCTCATAGAGAATTTATTGCCGAGAGAAAGATGAGAGACATGAAACTGAGCATTGCAGAAGAGCTGACGGCCACTATTGAAGCATCCTGGTCTTCCATGACACCTCAGCAGTGTTACAGGCTGATAGCTTCCATGCCACGCCGCATTGAGGCAGTAATTGCTGCAACAGTGGCCCAAACCAAGTACTCAGTCCAAATGCATGCTTATTCTTTTCAGAGGTCCGATATTGTTCTATGTACACTCCTTGTTTTATTAATTGCATGTAATATTCTAATTTACTGAGGATTTATTGTGGATTTGGGGTTATCATGAGCTGTAAGCCGTATTCATCGCACTTATGACAAATCACGGCTTAAACTATCTTGCTTTGCATGTAATGCGTCTATCTCATATATTAGTTTCCCTTTTTACGTTGCATTACTGAAATAAACTTTTGCACGATATTCTAATTTTTCGAATATCACCTGTATTGCTCTGTCTCTCTTTTTAACACATGTCCTATTCTTGCCTTGATCTTGTTAATAGATAGTTACGACTCTAGCATGGAAATAAAAGTCCCCCTTGAATGGTGAGGCTCAGAGAAGTGTATTTTTTCTGATTTAAACTTATTTTGAGGGGTTTACTTCAGCTTTAAAAGCTTTCTTCTTATCCTCTTAGAATCTTAACCAGTTATTTTCTTTCCACAGACCCTTGCTTCATGAATACATAAATGTCCGGGTTTTTCTTTTTGCCATAGAAAAAATGAACAATGATACAGATATTTTACCAAATATCACCCTTGGATATCATTTGTATGATTCATGTCGAGATCCAAGGAAGGCTGTAAAAAGTGTTTTACAAATTGTATCTGGACCTGGGAGGACCGTCCCTAATTATTCTTGTTCTAACCATGGTAAGCTGGCTGGATTCATTGGAGATCGTTATTCATCCACCACTATAGCCATAGCACAGATACTTGGTGTGTACAGCTACACGCAGGTAAGTACTGTTACATTACTGTAAGTAAATGTTAGTTCCAGAGATGTTAGAATGTGCCCTCCTGAAAGTATAAATTTCACCTATGTTAACCTAACTCCGAGCATGTTCAGATGTGCTCGACGAACATTGAGTAACCAAAAATCTATGTTTTTCGTGGCAAAAATATCCTCATACGAAATCCTCTGATGCTTTAGTTTATGAACAGCCCAAACTACTGATTATGACCAAAATACAGTGATATTTAGTGGCCCCATTTCGGTGACATTTTAAATGTAACTAAAGTTCCTGACCAGACCACCAAAAGCTGTATACTGAGTTACCATTTCAACCTACTCTTGCGTTTCTCAATTTTTACGGAATAGTCCCTATTGTCAGTTAAAATCTGTCCCAGCACTATCTAAGAACATCTTGACTAAGTGCTGTCATTCTGGACTCGTTACCAGAGCTCAATGGAGATACAGTTGTTCAAATAAAGTTCATGTATGGAAGGTCTTCTGTAGGTGTTGTGCAGCTAGTCAAAATCTATTTCAACCGGATAAAGACACCCTACAACGGGTAACAAAATGTTCAATAGGGGATATCCAGTGGTCAGATCATGCACCAATTACTCTCACACTAACTGAACAATTTCCATATAGGGGTAAAGGCTCTTGGAAACTGAACGATTTTGTTCTTTCACAAGAAGCTCACCAGACCCTAACCTCAAAGACTCTTAACGAGTATTTTAAAATAAACGACTCCTCCGATGTTAGCCCAGAAATGATTTGGGAGGCCCATAAGGCGGTTCTGAGAGGCCATTTTATATCACAAGCCTCATATGAAAAAAAAAAGAGAGAGAAAACAATAATAGCGCTTAAAGAAGAACTAAGTATCTTAGAACAGCTAAATAAAAATAAAGTTACACGTCAAAGAACAAAAAAGATTCAATCAATAAACACAGAATTAGGCAACCTACAACTTTATAAAACACAAATGATGCTCAGAAAACTAAAACAAAAATATTACGTCCATGGAAACAGAGCAGGTAAATTACTAGCCAAACGCCTCCGTAAACAAGAGGCAAAATCAGCCATCCCTTTCATATACTCACATACAGGAGAAAAAATACTGAATCCAGCAAACATACCCGACACATTTGCACATTATTACTCCAAATTATATAATCTATCTGAAGACACATCTACAAAGCAACCCACAGTGGAGACCATTGATAAATTCCTCCACAAGCTATCATTACCTACTCTCAGTACACAACAATGCACCACTCTACTAGCACCCATAACACTTGAAGAGGTAACAAAATGTATAACCCAACTCCCGCTCAATAAAGCACCAGGGCCAGATGGGTTCACCAATTTATATTACAAAAAAATTTCCGAGACGTTAGCGCCATATCTTCTTAAAGTTTTTCATACCTGCAGTACGAAAGGAAAATTCCCCCCTTCCATGCTATCTGCCTTTATATCCACAATTCCCAAACCAGGTAAACCGCCGACATCCTGCCCAAACTTTAGGCCGATATCATTATTAAACACTGACATGAAAATTTACGCCAAGATACTAGCAAACAGAATTAAAGATATTCTACCTACAATATTACATTATGATCAAGTGGGATTTGTGAGCGGCCGTCAAGCATCAGATAACACAAGGAAAGTGATAAACATGATATCATGGGTACGAAACAAAAATATTCCTAGTCTATTATTAGCCATAGACGCAGAAAAAGCTTTTGATAGATTACATTGGGGGTACCTAGAAAAAGTGCTACAGAGGTTTCAATTCCCAGAAATATTTATTAAAGCTGCACTCGCGCTTTACTCATCACCAACAGCTATAGTTACATATGCAGGGTTTCAATCGAATTCTTTCAAGATTTCTAACGGATCTAGGCAGGGATGTCTTTTATCCCCATTACTGTATGTATTGGCATTGGAACCGCTAGCGGCTGCTATTAGGGCCCACCCGGGCATCCGGGGTGTCCCCTTTACACCACAGCAAGAGTCGAAACTAGCTCTTTTCGCAGATGACATACTAATCGCACTAACTGAGCCGAGCCAGTCCCTTATAAACCTACAAACCATTTTAAAAGAGTTCAGCGATGTGTCATACCATAAAGTGAATAAATCAAAAACGCAAGCTCTACCGATTGGCCTAAAGACATCCGTAGTAGACAATCTCAAAACAGCATACCCGTTTGACTGGAAAACTGATCATGTGTCTTATCTAGGGATCAAATTAACTAAACATCCGAAAGATTTACTAGACCATAATATAAAACCTCTATGGAAAACCATAAAACAAGAGTTACACGACTGGTCCAAATTATTTCTTACATGGCTAGGACGAATAGCGGCAATAAAAATGACAATACTACCCAAATTCCTATATCTATTTAGAACCATACCGTTTCAAATACCACTGGTGGTACTAAATGAAATCCAATCTTACATACAAAAATTTATCCACGCCAACAAACCAACCAGAATTGCTAATAAGTGGCTAATAATAAATACCACACAGGGAGGCCTGGGTATTCCATCCTTTCCCAAATACTACTATGCAGCCAGGATGGCACAAACTCTACAACACCACGCTCCTCCAGGGGTGACAGCATGGGTGGATATTGAAGATTCACTGGTAGCTCCACACAGAGTATGTGATTTTCTATGGACAAATACCCCATTGAAGTGGAATTCAGAACACTCCCTGCCAAGTACTATATTATCCAAAAACATGTGGACAAATTTTGCACTGAACGTCAGTGAACTTAACAAACTTACTCCAGTTACTCCCATTAAGAGTTTGGAACTCTGTATACCAAACATAGATCTATCATCTTGGAAAGAGAAAGGGATTTCCACATTGAACGACCTTTACTCTAACTCTACATTAAAAGCATTCAATACTCTCTCTACCCAATATTGTATACCCCAAACAGATTTTTACAAATATATGCGAATACATCATGCGATGCAATCTATTCCAAATACTCTCAAAGACCCATCGTATAAACCCCATAAACTAACGGCAGCATGCGGAAATATTTTAAAAACAAAAAAAACCCTAACACTATGCTATTCAGCCTCTTGGCAAGCCATGGTATACACAAATTTCCCTTTCATAAAAGCATGGGAACAAGATCTGGGAAAGAATCTTACACCCACGGAATGGAATCAAGCTTTCTGGTTCCCCAAGAAACTCTCTCACTGTGCAAACCACTCAGAACTGGCCAAGAAAATATTATACAGATGGTATTTGGTACCTACTAGACTGGCGAAAATGTACCCTTCAGCATCCAATTTTTGTTGGAGAGGATGCAAAACTCCAGGGAGCATGATACACACATGGTGGACATGTTCATATTTACAAATACTTTGGAAAAATACTTTTAAAATGATTCAAACAGTTATGAACTATAACATACAACAAAACCCGGAAATTGCTCTATTGCATGTGTTCCCGAATAAAACCCCTTGGCCAACAAGGCTGATTGCAAGCCATATTCTACTAGCAACAAAAACCACTATAGCCAGGAACTGGAAATCGAATAAAATCACAACATCTCAAGAACTATGCAACCTCATCAATTCAAATCTGCATATGGAGAAATTACACTATTATAATACAGGGAATCTTAAAAAATATGAGGACATGATACAACCATGGATACAATATTTTTCCCAAGAGGATAGCAATCTGGAGGATAACTAACTGAAAAAAAAAAAAAAAAAGAAACATGTTTCGAACGAACTGACACAGTTAATCACAAACAAAGTAAAAGAAAAGACACAAAGAATACGTGAACGAGGAACTCTCCATCTCCCAACCTTCCTTAAAAATGTTTTTTATCATCCCACCCACCCCTACTATCCTAATGTCTACTCTTTTTCCCATCTTCTTCTTTTTTCTCTTCTTTTTTGTTTTTTTCTTTGTATGTTTAATATTGTGAAATGAATACAGACATAGTTTTTTGCAGAACTCAAATTATATAGAAGTTTTATTGTGCTGAGATGTTGCAGTCCTGCAGGATATACTTGTGGATAGACTATTTAGATAAAGTCTGTTATCTATGTATATGTAAAAACCTGAATAAAAACTATTCTTACAAAAAAAAAAAAATCTATTTCAACCTCTACATCCCCCTCCAATGTTGGAAAAAAATAATTGCTGAACATATGACAAATACACAGTTGTAACTATGACTTGTTATATCATTTCTTGTAAAATCTTTGCTTGCTGAGGTCATGTAGTGGAGAGTTGCCATGTTCTGGGGGTCTTGACCACCTTCACGTGACGGACCAGTCTGATATGTTAATATAAATAACAACTCTGAAATGGCAAAAGTCAGTAAAAAAAATTACGAAATAACACGTAACATACCACAAAGAAGGTTATTTGGGTGTCACTGGGTGACAATTTGCATTCCATCTATGGAAAGAGACCTTTATAAAATGAGATGTAGCCTGTGATCCATCAAGAGTAACAATGTGAAGGTCATTTCAAAGCAAACTATCATGTTTACAAAGGGATTATTTAGGTGCATAGCTGATGAAATGGTCTGTATTCCTAAAGTATCATGCTACGAAATTAAATTTCAATTTATGATATTGTCTTGTTTTTATGGTTTGTAGATCAGCTATGGAGCCACAGACTTCTCACTAAGCGATAGACATGTCTATCCTCACTTCTTCCGAATGCTTCAGAACGATAGTGTCTATTACTCAATAATAGCAAAGCTCCTGAGATACTTTGGCTGGACCTGGGTTGGAATAGTTGAAACAGAAGAGAATTATAGTGGAAATCAGGAAAGTCTTATTCTATCCAGATACCTGATGGATCAGGGCATTTGTGTGGCCTACACAATACAACGACAAACCGGATTTCATGACAATACAAAAAAGATCCAAGAGATTGTTAAACAATCTTCTGCTCAAGTTGTTGTTCTTTGTGGACCCTTTACACATACTGTTATGCTTACACTAGTTCAACTCCAAGATGTGTTCCACAGTAAAACATTTATTCTTCCTCCTTCCTGGGCCTCAGATGGAACAATGTTTCTACATGATTTGGAAATGTTTAAAGGCTGTTTGAGTGTGGAAATTTACCCAACATATATTTCTGGAAAGGAGAATTACTTTGATGATATCCGGCCTTCAAAATTCCCAACCGATGGGATTCTAGAAGATCTTTGGATCTTTAGATTTCACTGTTTTTCAGCAGATGTTTCAAAAAATGAATTTTTCCAGTCATTTTATCCCTTCTCTCTTAGGAACTGCACTGGCCAGGAATATCTTATCGGTATTAAAACACAATTAAGCGTTGGAACTTATCCACGAGTTCACTCTGCAGTGCATATCTTGGCCCAATCTGTGAATGACCTGAAAAAGGGTTTTAACAACCACAAAAAAGAACAAAATCTGTACAGACACCAGGTAAAAAGAAGACAATATGATACCCTAAACATATATATTCTAATTTTTGGTGTACTAATAAAACACACATCAGCGGGGTCTATTCACTAAGGGAAACTCAGCCTCCCTCTCACCCCACCATGCCAAAGTCCATCTCGATCTCCAATCTTGAACTTCCTTCAGAGGAGTCTATTCCCTAAAATGTGAGTTGCTGGTTAGTTGGGGGAAATACAAATCCAATTCCACTATTTTACCTGTAAATTCTGCTGGTACAAATGTGGTGAGTTTCCCTCGCAGTGCAAATGCACCAAGATTTTCCCTGCACAATGTAAATATAAACTGGTGAGATTAAATGTTCATATCATCTCAAGACCCCTCATCTCACCTCAACCTACCTTTTAGTGAATATCCCCATTAAAAAAGCAACAATAATGGCAATTCACTAAAAAGAGAGTTCAACATGGCAGCATGTTGGACTTTACTGTCTAACCCCCCTTTTGCAAAGGGGGCTTGCTCCTGGTATCTCCGGGCACTGATCATAAATATGGGCAGGACAGGGCTAGGGACCCTGGACAACCCTTTTATTAATACCAGGTCTGGGAGCCTGCACTATGGATCCAAGCCCCCAGTAATAAAACCAAGATCATACAGTATACTGTTCTCAAATCAGATAAAAGACTACATAACCTACTAATTGGATACCCACATGGGCAACCAGAGGGGGGGGGGTGCAAGAGGGGGCACTTGCTCCCCTGTGGGAATTGGACTTGAAGCAAGTGAGGGAGAAGAAGTAGGCTGTTTAGGTTAGATTAATAATTAATTATTTATACCCCCATCAGAGGGGTTCGGTTTGCTCTCTCAGTGCCATCTTTACCACAGAGTAAAAGTTGAAGCCATCCTGAGTTCAGGCATACTGCAGGGTCCACTGATTCTGCTACTTGAGCCCGATAGTTTCTGAACCTTTTTCTTCATATTTTCAATTGCCAGGGTGGATGGCATTAGACTGTTAGTCACAGACATTAGACATTAGTCACTCACCACTAAACCCCTTATATTAAGGTATTGTCCAAGTTCCCTTAGATTCTTCCAACTACCATTGATTTCATTCACCCTACTGGCCATTAACTGTATGTCTTTCAACCTATTGGTCAGTTTCCCTTAGATGTCTCCTCTCATCCTATTGGTCTCTCTCCCCTTCACTCTGACTTCCTTTACCTTGGATTGGCTGGTTTCTGTCTTACTCCATCATCTTAATTCAAGTTTCCTTTGGCCGTGCAGGAGCTCTTTTAAGAAGAGCATCATTTTTTAATGCTTTCAGGGCCACCTTTACGGCAATCAAAGGGTTGTATTCTGCTATTAAAAACATAAAATATGGAGTCTTGGTAGTGTGGGATTGTGTGCAATGTGCTGCAATTTGGGATTAGCACTAATATACAATGTGCTCTGTGCTGAGCATTGGCAGGAGAGAGTTTTATCCAGTACATTTGGTTTAGGAGTGAGAAGGATGCATATGGCAGAGTGCAATGCAAAGTTGGTAAGGTGACACTTCAGTTACATGCTGGCTTTTTATAATCACATTGTAAGGGGTGATATTATGCTACATTATGGTAAGTCACCTTGTTATAGGAAGTGATCATTCAATTACATGCTGGCTGGTGCACCACATTGTAATGGGTAAGATGATAATACAGTATGATACAGGTACCTTGTTATATGAAGTGCTCATTCAGTTGTATGCTGGCTGGGGCATCACATTGTAATGGGTAAGATGATAATACAGTATGATACAGGTACCTTGTTATAGGAAGTGATCATCCAGTTACATGCTGGCTGGTGCATCACATTGTAATTAGTGTTGAGCGAATCCGAACCGCACTGTTCGGGTTCGTACCGAACATTACGGTTTTTGGACCCCGGACCCGAACACGGACATTCCACTGTACCTGTAAGGCGACCTAGGCAGCTGCCTAGGGTACAACTTAGCAGGGGGCACAAGAACCATGAAAAAAAAAATCCTCCCCCTTCCCCCTTACTTACCTCCTCGCTGCTGCTCTGTCTCCCGGTGCAGGTCCGTGGCTGTGAGGGAAGTGTTGTGCGCTCCCCTCCAGCCGATGCGGATTTAATAAAGTTTGTTTAAACTTTTTTTTTAAACAAACTTTATTGAATGTGCATTGGCTGGATGGGAACGCACACTGCTTCGCTCACAGCCACGGACCTGCAGCACCGGGAGACAGAGCAGCAGCGCGGAGGTAAGTAAGGGGGAAGGAGGGAGGAAGAGGGTGGCTAAATCCTGGCACATTGAGAGGCATAATCCTGGCATATTGAGGGGAATAATCCTGGCATATTGTGTAGGAAAATCCTGGCATATTGAGTGGAATAATAATTGTTGCATATTGAGGGGCATAATCCTGGCATATTGTGTGGGGAAATCCTGGCATATTGAGTGGCATAATCCTGGCATATTGAGGGGCAAAATCTTGGCATTTTGTGTGGGAAAATCCTGGCATATTGAGTGGCATAATAATCCTGGGATATTGGGTGGCTAAGTCCTGGCATATTGAGAGGCATAATAATCCTGGCATACTGAGGGGCATCATCCTGGCATATTGTGTGGGAAAATCCTGGCATATTGAGTGGCATAATAATCCTGGCATATTGGGTGGTTAAGTCCTGGCATATTGAGAGGCATAATAATCCTGGCATATTGGGTGGCTAAATCCTGGAATATTGAGGGGCATAGTCCTAGCATATTTAGGGGCAAAATCCTGGGATATTGAGGGGCATAATCCTGGCATATTGAGTGGCATAATAATCCTGGATTATTGGGTGGCTAAATCCAGGCAAATTGAGAGGCATAATCCTGCATATTGAGGGGCATAATCCTGGCATATTGTGTGGGAAAATCCTGGCATATTGAGTGGCATAATAATCCTGGCATATTGGGTGGCTAAATCATGGCACATTGAGAGGCATAATACTGGCATATTGAGGGGCATAATCCTGGCATATTTAGGGGCATAATCCTACAGCGATAATTCAAATTACAGTGATTATTTTAGTGGGTGCTATACTACATATTTGTACCCTGCCCTGAGCCCAGTGCCACAGAGAGTGCACTTGCAACTGCATGTGTGCCAGGCACATGACTTTAATCCTGTTCTGTTAGCTCAGTGGGCAACATCTAGGCATTTTTAAATACTGCAATTTGTTGGTGTTAAATATTACATTTGCGTCCTGCACTTCATATCTGAGAGTCAAATAGAACCGTCAAATACTGTGCTTACAGAGCACTTTGAAAAATTCAAATAGTTTTGGGTGCTAAATAGTACATTTGCGTCTTGCGGTGCACTTCATATCTGAGAGTCAAATAGAACAGTCCAATACTGTGCTTACAACGCACTTTGAAAAATTCTGGCTACCTCCTCCTCCTCCAGTACCGCTTCCACCTACACTGCCAAGGTCACCGCCTCCTCAACCTATGCGTCACTTATGCGTCAGTATAAACTGAAAGAGTGATCATTCAGTTACATGCTGGCTGGTGCATCACATTGTTATGGGTAAGATGATAATACAGTATGATACAGGCACTTTGTTATAGGAAGTGATCATTCAGTTACATGCTGGCTGGTGCATCACATTGTAATGGGTAAGATGATAAGAAATTATCATATAGGTATCATGCTATAAAACAAACAGGTGTACTCAGCGCTATAATCAAATTTGTGAGCAGGACTCAGTAAATGTTAAATTCAAGCAAAAAGCAATCAAAAGTGCGCTAAACACAAAACTGTGAAAATACATGTCAACACCTTAAAGTAATAAAGTGAAATTTCAGTGGCAAATATTGAGATCCAGGAGAGGCTGTGTCTCCCTTAAAGTAATGCACTCACAGACTCAAGGATAATAAATGCACATCACGGTAGGTCTTGACAGAGTAGATCTTCTATGTAAAGAGGATCCAGAAATAGACAAATATCCAATTAGTGATAGTAAATAAAGATATTTAATATAAAAAGCATCTGCTTACATGTTAGGTATCCTGTATATTGCGCAGTGGGGCCAACACGACGGTATATGCAGGTACTTGGTAAAAATAGAATGCTGAAAAACTTATAAAAATGTAACACTTTATATAAACAAATAAAAACAATAAATCTCGAGATAAGCAGGCAAGTCCAGTCCACGCTACGCGTTTCGTCCATCAGGCTTCAACCAGGCGTCTTGATTTCCTTCTTTAAAGTGCCGTTTATATCCGTATCTGTGATAGACACTGCCATATGCGTTTCCACGTCCAAATCTCCTTCCACATACATTATAGACTCGCGAGATGTTGTCTTAGTCGTTTTTTTCGTCCGTTTTCAGATGCTATAAAAAGTGCCCATTAGATTGACATTCTTTGTGAGAGAAAATGGGGCTTGGAAGAAACTGGGTGTCACATATTTTATGGTTTGGCTAGAACTTATGGCCTAGGAAGAATCTTAATGTGCACTCTCTGGGGACAATGCACCCTAATAATGGAACCGCTTATACTGTAATGTAAAGTTACAATGTTCATGCCAAACTAACAGGAAAGCTGGATACTAAAAATCAATGTAATACTCCAGCTGTTGAGACTGCATTTACCATGAGTCTTAGCCAGTATGTTAAGCATCATTGGAAAAAAAGTATTCAACAACTTGAGTAATAAATGTTAGCTATTATATGATTATGTATTGGTACTGCAGCTGCTGTGGAATACACATTTCGTGATTCTAAGCCACCCATTTGTTTGTTTTCCCCATCCCGTGTGGTCTTTTTCTTTAACTCTGAGCATAGCGGACAGAATATACACATTTTTGCATAGTACTGCCTGACACCCCATCATACCCGACCTCAACATGTGAGAAAACATGGGGAAGAAGTAAGAAGATTGAAAAGACTTTGGAGCCAGCTGCACTGGACATCAGGTGCCTGTTGATGAGACAGAGTAGGCCATAGCCTCTTACAATAAACTACATACCAAGTGCATCCCACACAGACTCACGGAACTCCTCTGATGATACTGATACTCCTCATCATGCAAAACAGGCTACTCCAAATTCTAAAAAGGCACCATATGATATATTGGCTACTGAAGCTTGACATCAGGGTAATGTTAGTGGAGATGAAGAATCTGTGGAAGGTGGAGGTGACAACACTTAAACGAAGGTAAACATGATTCAAAATAAAAGTTCAACTATGAAAGCCTCCCACGCAACACACATTGCAAAAATCACTTAGACCACCTTACCCCACAGGTCTATGATTTAACACACCAAGTAGCCATGCTTGATGGGAAACGGTGCCTGCTGAACCTGTGACTTAGAGGAATACCAGAGCCAGAAGGGCCCACTGTCCACCCTTATATTAAGGCCTTTCGCAGGATGCCCTAGGGTACACTTTTTTTCCAGCTGAGATCAGCCAATTAAAAATTGTCATATCTCTTTGCCGCCTGCAAACACCGGACATGTACAAACAAATCTGGGGATCCCACTGCCGCTCAGACTACACAGAGATTACACCAATACATGGAGACTCACGTCCATGGGGATTAGAGCCGTTGAAAACTTATTTTTACCCTGTAGATGTCATTTGCACTTTTGCATGTTCTGCCTTTTCTTATCCCTTCTGGTGGGTGCAGTAAACATTTTGGAAATTCACCCTTACTCCTGCAGTTCCATACTTTTTGAGTTATAACCCCATCCTCTCCCGGGGCACCTCCATCAGCTCTGAACCAGGTGAACTACCTGTTCTACACAAGTTGGCCCCAGAGTCCATCTTTTTCAGAGTGACTCCCTCTTGATGCTGCCAGGTTTTTATCTCTTGGAGAACCCACCTCTCCCCTTTCATTCTTCCTCTCAACCATTTTTTATTTTTCCATCTTTCTTTTCCCCATTCACTCACTTTTTATATAATTCATCATAGATTAATACATGTGCCAAGGACTTGGTAGCTATAAGATACCCATCACCTTAATTCACTTTTGACTCAGAGTGATGCTAAATGGCCAATGTTAAAATCATGCATTTTAGCATATACCCTGGTTTGTTCTGTCAAGGGCTTGTTTTTTGGCTACATCTAACTTTTCCCGTGTTTGTGCATACTTTGTTTTTACAAAGTTTTACAAAATAGTTTTTAAAGTTTATAAGTGAAAAAAGTTTATGAGTGAAATACCAAACTCACCTATGAGAGGGCATCATGAGCCCATGGAAAATGTATGTTTGGATAATATTCATTGTCTTATTACTTACAATTTAGATTTTTACTGATATATATTTGATTCATACAAAATTTAAAAAAAAAGTAATTTTTCTCTATTATACAGACTATTCAGTATATAACAATGCCTAATATGTGTAGGTAATGTTTTTATATTGGTTCTTAATGACAATTGTTATTCCTTTGTCTCTAACATCTATTTTGCATGTAAAACCAATGTGCGTCCTGCAAAAATCTGGTTCATCTGCCCACACTAGCTGTAACCTAACAGGGAAAAAAACATGTGAATGAGAGTACACATCCACATGTTTTTTTCCCTGTTAGGTTACAGCTAGTGTACAGGCTCCTGTGAGTTATATGTATGTGCACATTGCAAGTATGGATAATATTTGGGATTCTTTCTTCTTATCAAGAGATAATGGAACTTATATTCAACTGTACAATGTTTTTGAAAATGTATGATTATTGAAATATTTTTTAACTTAATAGTTACGTCACTATCTGTACAATATGGATGTTGCAGTTGGTTCAAGGGATCCCGAGCCTTATTTTACCGAAAATGGAGAACATGTCAGCTCTAGCATGATTTTAAACTGGCTATCTAATCCTGATGGATTTATTACAGATGTGCTTGTAGGAGTCTACACACCATGGCCCTCACATGATCAAATCCTTCGTATGAACTCTGAAATTATCCAGTGGAAGACGAGTGACAACAAGGTTAGAGAGTGCTCCTCAGTAGTTGCATTGGATAAAACATGATCCCTTTGGATGAAGGTTAAACTCCATTTCTATTTTCTGAAGTACTTGCAGTGATGTTATCATGAGTGGATAATACACTGTGTTGGATTACCATTTACTGGTAAACAGCTTCTTCTCCTCAACAAAAATATTACCCACAAAGGATTTATAACAAGACCTCGTGGATTCATAAGCATCACTAGGATTGACTTAGACCTTCATCATTCTGAGTTAGATAAAATGATTACCATTAATTAGAGTAATAGTAAAACCCCTGGATGTTGAGTAAAAGTAACATCCTCAGTATGTGCTTGTAAAGCTGAGAATATCTCAATGTACATTTCCTGAATTAACACTTTGGGGTCAATTCGAGAATAGCTCGAGGAGGTTGACATTGGACCTCCGAGTTGACCCGAGTCAAACTCAAACTCCTCTGTGATTTTCTAAGTCAAACTCATGTGTCGCATTTAGAGGTTGAGTTTCACTAAGAAACAAAAAAATGGTGGTGTAATGTTCATCTTTGATAGGAAATAATGGGACTCGCCAGCATTAAAGTAGGTGAGTAGCGAGAAGGGATTTCCCTCACCCAAGTCAAACTCGACCTCTAAACTTGGGTGCCGAGTTAGACGTAGAAGGAAACAATGTTAGTTTAATTTTGCCTCCCATAGATTATAATGAGAGGGGAATTGATTAAATCTATTTTTGAGACTAAATCAAACTCAACCTCCAAACTCAGGTGCCGAGTTTGAATTTTTCGCTACCTCCTGGGTATATCACATCTCGACCTTTCATAAATGTTAGAGTGAATATGATTTTGCGAGGTTAAGATGAGGTATTTGAAATGGAGGGTGAGTCTATAATCGAGTTTGGAGCACTAATCTCGACCTCCAATCTTGAATTGTAATGAATAGATATTTTAGTTATTATTATAATTGATACTATTGTTTGCTATATATGATACATTTTCACTTAGGCTCAGATTTATGCCAAGTTTATTATTAAAGTAAAGACCTTTTTGATCTTATGGTAAATGTTGGATGACCTTTAAGCGGCAAAAGCTTCCATCTTTGTCAGGGAGTGTTTAGACATTAAAGAATATTTTTTGCATTGGACATGATTCTGGAACAAACTCCACCCATAATTACATAGTAGTTTAGGTTACAAAAAAAAAAAAACCTTGTTTCCACCAAGTTCAACCCTTTTCCTATTTTTGTTTACCACTGTTGATCCAAAAGAAGGCAGCTCTGCGGGCTACCTGGATCTGGATCCCAGTCTTATAGTCAGACCTCGATTTGCGGTCAGACTATAAGAAAACCTCTAATATAAGACGAGGGGTCCTTTTCAGAGCATTTTCTCTGAAAAAAACCTTGTCTTATACCCGAGCAAATACGGTATATGTATGCACATACTGCAAGTATAGTTATCATTCACCTGGTATTATTATATATGTGCTCTGTACAGACTCCTGTGTAATATATGTATGCACACACTGCAAGTATAGTTATCATTCGCCTGGTATTATTATATGTCTGCTCTGTGCAGACTCCTATGTAATATATGTATGCACACATTGCAAGTATAGTTATCATTCACCTGGTATTATTATATGTCTGCTCTGTACTGACTCCTGTGTAATATATGTATGCACACACTACAAGTATAGTTATCATTCACCTGGTATTATTATATGTCTGCTCTGTACAGACTCCTGTGTAATAGATGTATGCACACACTGCAAGTATAGTTATCATTCACCTGGTATTATTATATGTGTGCTCTGTACAGACTCCTGTGTAGTATAAGTATGCACACACTGCAAGTATAGTTATCATACACCTGGTATTATTATATGTCTACTCTGTACAGACTCCTGTGTAATATATGTATGCACACACTGCAAATATAGTTATCATTCACCTGGTATTATTATATATCTGCTCTGTACAGACTCCTGTGTAATATATGTATGCACACACTGCAAGTATAGTTATCATTCACCTGGTATTATTATATGTCTGTTCTGTACAGACTCCTGTGTAATATATGTATGCACACACTGCAAGTATAGTTATCATTCACCTGGTATTATTCTATGTGTGCTCTGTACTGACTTCTGTGTAATATATTTATGCACAAACTTTTCAGCAAATTGTAATCGGGTTTAGTGGGTGGAAATATTTCCTAACATTTCTAATAGAAACATCATTATATTTAACCCCCCAATAGTGCATTCATTCTAAATACAGGGGGCATTATGTAGGATCCGAACTAAGTCCCAATTACTAATATGTTTTCAGGTCCCAATATCGCGATGCTCAGAGCAGTGTTTACCTGGGCAAAGAAAAATGCCAACATCTGGAATCCACCCCTGCTGTCATAACTGTGTACAGTGTTCAGAGGGAGAGATATCTAATGTGACAGGTAAGTACGGTTTACACCTTTTCTTCAAACAAATAATTGTCTGTAGCCTCTCTAGGCTTAAAATTGGCCTCAAGTCAATTTTTTTTCTGGCCTAGCGCTATAATACAAACTGTGTATACACTACCAAGAAGTGCAGAGATAACTTGTTGGCAGGTGTTTGTTCAGGGACTGAATAAGAGCCTTGAATGTTGCAATGATATTGTAAACAGCTTGTCCAGACCCAACTGCAGTCATTCTGATGTCTGCGCTGAATAAACACATTGACAGGTAACCTGATATACTGTGACCCTGTGCAGTGGTGACATCAATGCAACCTGAGAAGGAACCGCATGGTGGTCTGACTTATAAAAACAAGAACCAATGAACAAGGTGGTAGAACATAAGAAGGGGAATGCTGAATAGGAGAGAAGGCAATTAAGGAAGGGAAAGGAACAATGGATTACCAGGCTACTTCCTACTAGAAAGTGCGATTAGGCAATTAGAAATTAATAGAAGGCAACTAAGATGGGTATAGGGGAAGCTGGAGGGGATTAACTGCAGTAGGTAATGCAATAAAACCCTGCTAGCATGTCCTATTTAGTAGTAGATCGAGACATTTGTGATGGTGACATTATGTATAAGACAAAATAGTACCCTAGAAAAGGACATTAGAATTAACACACTGCAATTGCACAAAAAAACTTGCCTTTTTATTGTATTCAGACAGTGAAAACTGCATGAAGTGCCCAGACAACGAATGGCCCAATGAGAGGAAGGATCGGTGTATTCCCAAACTGGTGGAGTTTCTGTCCTACACGGATGATTCTTTGCCTGCAGTACTGGCATCTGGTTCAGTTGTCTTTTGTATTATAGCTGTGATAATATTGGGGTTATTTATTTCACACTGGGATACCCCTATTATCAAAGCCAATAACAGGAACCTCAGTTTCATTCTCCTGGTCTCCATCCTGCTGAGCTTCCTCTGTGTGTTTCTGTTCCTCGGTCGTCCTGTGGATATAACCTGCATGCTCCGTCAAGTCTCTTTTGGAATCATCTTCTCAGTAGCTGTATCTTCTGTGTTGGCCAAGACTGTCATGGTTTTTATTGCTTTCAAATCCACCAAACCTGGCAGTATGTGGAAGAAATGGCTTGGATTCAAACTATCAAATTCTATAGTCGTAATGTGTTCATCTGTTCAAATAGTTATTAGTATAAGTTGGTTGGCTACTTCTCCTCCATTTCAAGAACAGGACACACACTCCAGTCAAGGGAAGATCATCATTCAGTGTAATGAAGGTTCTGTTATTGCATTCTACTCTGTCTTGGGTTATATGGGATTTCTGGCAGCTGTTAGTTTTATTATAGCTTTTTTAGCCAGGACTTTACCAGACAGTTTTAATGAAGCCAAGTACATCACCTTCAGCATGCTGGTGTTCTGCAGTGTTTGGATTGCAATGATCCCGGCTTATCTGAGCACCAAAGGAAAATACATGGTGGCTGTAGAGGTTTTTGCCATATTGGCTTCAAGTGCTGGACTTTTAGGCTGTATATTTTTGCCCAAATGTTACATGATTCTGTTTAGACCAGAAATGAACACAAAATCATATTTGCTTGGGTGTCAGAAAAAAATTATTATCCATGAAATAGTACATATGTAAATACATTATTATTGTAAGGTGAGTTGCATAGTTTAATCTTTCAAAACCCTCTCTTAATAAGAACAGTTTTCGGCCATTGCTAATTAGATCATAGTTTTGGAAATAAAGATCCAGTTTTGGCAGAACACAACATAAACTTGATGCCACCCTTTCTCCAAATATGCTTTTTTATTTGACATAGACACAGACAATGACCAGTCTCAACTGGAGACTGTCAAGAGATCAATTCTGGCTTCTAAAATGAGTAAGAATGCTAGGTTGTCTTAATGGCCTTGTAAACAACCTTTTAATTCCATTTGGTGTGTGACAGAGGCTCTTTCGATTGGGTGATTTCAGTACAGCTTTATTTGCCCAGGTGCCCTGTGACGGTCACCATTCATGTGGTGCACATGCTCCCCCCACCTGTCCAAGTCACAGGCAATGGTACGGTATAGTTATTAGATAATAAAATACATTACTGGTTTGTATTTACTTCATTTCATTTCTCCTGCTATCCTTTCATTATCACCCCCACATCCCTTGCAATTGCTCCCACAGTACCTGATTGCACACCCAGAACACACTCTGCACGAAGATGAATGGAGCCAAAACCACGAGGTTATCAGTGGTACTCATAAATAAAAACACACTTACTCTAAACTTGCAATCTAATAAAAACTTCCGATTAGACCTAGCACAAAAAAAAAAAAATTATATATATATATATATATATATATATAATGCAATATGTATGGATATCAAGGTACAAATGACTGGAGGGATCAGGGGAACTCACAAGTCTAGATTCAATGAGGTGAAATTACATGTGCAGGAACATAGGGCATGACATTCACCCAGTGGTGTTATTCCAGGAGACTCCAATGGTAAATATAAAACAATCTTTAATAGCTGATACAAGCATCAAATACTGAATTACCTTGAAGAACACTTAAAAGCAAGAATAAGATAACAGCAATAGTCCACATGCTAACAGAGGGAATGTGGTGGGTTTTCTTCTTCTTTAACAGTGGGCTTAAAGAGTTGCTTCCAGATAACTTTCTGTCTGCAAAACAAGAGGGTCTTGTACAGTAAGAGAAAATATCAACTGATCTAAAGGAAATGTTTATTTCATCTTTACTCCTATTTAATCTCCTGTAAAAAAAAATGTAGGGCGCAATATGAGGGGCGCACAACTGTCTAATTTAAAACAGGTATTAGAGAACATTTTAACCAGTATTAAGATCCAGTATTAGAAAGCTCTAATAGGTAGGCATGTTTCCAAATTGTAATACTTTTTACTTTACCTTTTTAGGCATTGAAAGGATTATGGGATCAAATAGCGGCTGTAATATGTTTCATGCGTTAAACCAGAGAGAAGTATTCTGGATCTTTGGTTTGTCCTCTAAGGATTGAATTCTCAGTTTGTCACCTGTTATTTTGCTGGCAGACTATAACCTTATTATAATAATTACCTGAATTCTCTCTACAGGGTTTAACTTACCTGTACTTTAATATTTCACATTTCAAGCCTTTTATCCCCTGCCATTATTACTAAATTAGTTTATTGCTTGCAGCCTGGCAGGACTGTTTCTATTTAAAATGCATCCATGATTAGGGTTCCAGCATCCTTGTCCTGTGTAACAGGGCTATAGCAATTTTGTTCTGTATATTTTGTGCATTATGATGTTTGTTAATATGTATTCTTACTGCTTACATACTGCTTTTTTCCATGATTACGGGTTTCACAGGGTTTTTACGGGCCTTGTACAATAAGGATTTTTCAGTATATTTTGTATGTTAAATATACAAACATGAAATAAACACACTGTAAAATAAATCAATATGATCATACGTGAAAACTCAGCTCCTTCAAAGGACTCCTCACAGTACTGTGTGTAGAAATGGATTAGAAAAGTAGTCCTGGATTATATATATAAAAAATACAAATACAAATAAAATCATAGTGTAACATATATTAATTAAAATGTTATTAAATATTGTGGGGTATCACACTCACAAATGAATGTAAATTCCTTAAGGATTCTGGAGATTATGTTCTGTGCAAAGTTTAGAGTAATACCAAAAGGATCAATACAAGATCTCCTTTAATGGAGCAACTTACATGATGAAGAAGCCCAATATGGGATAAAACAGCAGATATTACAACTGGATGAAACAAGGTCTAGAAAATTCTAAAATGGGAAAAGTAGAATCTCTACTTTAGCCAAGTGCTCAGGAAGTCAAGTTATTCCCATATGTGGACAAATGAGATTTGACTTCCTACGTTCAGTCGTGTGTAAACGCCAGCACTGGAAGTGACGTTAGAGTTCTGCCTTCGTTGTTATGCATTCCACTCTGCTCTCATTGCGTTCTACAGTCATGTTTATGGAGAATGTAGTGTGAAATCAGTACCTCTTTGTAGTGGATGGTTTATTATGGTTGAGGAGGTCTCATTTTCACACATACATATATTTTGTTAATGCCAATATAAAATATTTTGCTATATTAGTTATTTTTACTTATATTAAGTATATGTTTCAAAAACTGAGTTAAAGAACAGCAAGAAAATTTAATAGAATATAGAATAAAAATAATAATAAATCGGGGGAGGCGTGGTCTGGACGCACTCCAAGATGGACGCAAGTCACTGAAGCTCCATCTTGGAAGAGGTGCTTATGTAAATTTTCTAAAGAAAACAGTGTACCTATTGATCACACTTCCTCAATATGACATCCCAAAGTCAAAATAAATCAGAAGAGAAACTTTCCGGCTACTTCCAACCTAAACATAAGAAGAAAAACTTACCTTCTTCACCAGACTCGGTGGAAGCGCCATTTTCTGACACAGAAGAGCGGGAACCTAAAAAATCCAAACAAGAACGAGGTTTCAAGGCACTGGCTTCAATCAATGACATTAAAAAATTACTGTCAGAGATGAAAAAAGAATGGCATCAAGATATTATAAGTTTAACGGAAGAGGTGAAAAGAGAAATCGGCGAATCAGTTCTCGCACAGACCACATAGAACACAAAATGAGTGAATTATCTGATTCACATAACACGCTGATTGACAGCCATGCGATCTTGGAGAAAGAAGTTACACAGCTCCACAATAAAATTACAGATGCCGAAGATCGTTCGAGGCGCAATAACTTGAGAGTGTGTGGTGTTGTGGAATCAATCTCCAATGAAGACCTGGAAGACTACCTCCACACTTTATTCTCCATATTATCAGTACCTGTATCGGAGACTGAAGCCATGATTGACAGGGCTCACAGAGTCCTTTAAGCATCAAGCGCTCCTGCAAAAGCCCCTCATGATGTAGTAGTGCAAGTACACTATTACAAATATAAGGAAAAGATTTTGGACACAGCCAGATCTAAAATGGAGGTTCCAGAAGAATGTAAAGATATACAAATCTTCACGGATTTATCTCCCCTGACACTGCAACGCAGAAGAGAATTTGCTGAAGTTACCAAAGCGCTGAGAACCAGCAACATTAGATATCGTTGGGGATTCCCGGTGAAATTGATCATCTATCGCAATGAAGTGAAGAAGGTCATCTATACACCAGAAGATGGAAAACATTCACTACAAATCTGGAATGTTCTGTCAGAAAATACAGAGCAAATACAAACACACAAATCTCCAAGGAAGATCTCCAAATAATGGCATACGGTGTCTAAGAAAACAAAATCCACTACTTGAGGATTTCTACATTACCTTAAGGTTTATTATCCTTGAGATCCAGTTCAGGTTTGACTGTTAACTTGTTTTGTATTCTTGTTGCTGTTTGTTCCTTTTTTTTTTTATTCAAACATGACAGACGTAAACCCTGTCTCATATAGACTGCATTACTCTCTACTCAGGTTTTTTTTTTTTTTTTTTTTATACATCCTGAGATAAGGAGATTTGTATCTCCTTTTTACAGGGTCATTATATATTGTTATTGCTGTACAATAACATATTGTACTATATTACCACACGACTCTCTTAGGTAATTGCTTCTATAGACATAACAGGACAAGTCAAGGATGTCCACTTTCCTCACTTCTTTATGCCCTCTCACTAGAATCATTAGCCATTATTATCAGATAACATCCTGACATCTAGGGTATTACGACCTCTACCTCCTTCACATGTAAATTGGGACTCTATGCTGATGACATTCTATTAACATGATCAAATTTACAAATTATTCTTCCCAATTTACATGAGGTCTTTTTACAATTTAGTAAAGTATCTTATCACAAAATGAATACTACTAAATCGCAAGCCTTACCTGTTCATGTACCACATCAGATACTTGAGAATTTAAAGCAAACCTTCAAATTCAATTGGAGGACTTCATTTTTTACCTATTTAGGTATTAATATACCAAAAAATCTTAAAAACATCCATGAGCTTAATATACTCAAATTGATAATTCACGTTAAACAATGTTTTAAGGACTGGTCTAATATATTTCTGTCCTGGTTTGGAAGAATTTCAGCAGTCAAGATGATGATCCTACCTATTTTTATACCTTGCTCAAACAACACCCTTAGCTATTCCTAAAAAGATAATTGCCAACCTTCAAAAAACAAATAAAATCTAATTTTATCACCCAAGGTGAAAAACCAAGAATTTCCTTCCACATACTCCAATGTAATAATGCTAAAGGTGGATTAGGTATACCAAATGTTAAATACTATGATATAGCGGCTGTTTAATCCCAAATTATCAAATTTCATTTAAAACAACATATAATAGCATGGCTAGATATGGAAAATGATCATATACCCCTGTTTACATTGGATCACCTCCTCTGGTTGCCGACTACACATAGATCAGTGTTATATAACTTCTTTTCATGTACCGACCTAGCATTGTCATACTGGGATCAAATGAAACAAAAATATCACTTAATTCCAAACATTTCTATAGCTTCCCCTTTAACAACCTTAATGTATTTGATACCAGACCTTAATTTAACTAAGTGGGTACAAAGAGGTATCACTAAGTTAAACAATTTATATTTCTCTACTAAACTATGTTCTTTTCATTATTTAATGGATATGTATGGTATTAGTTAATGAGATGAGATTCTTTGAACAGGAGTTTCAACCCCAACATTCTAATATATCTTCTGTTACTATTAATATCATAAGACTATGCAATAAATCTCCTAACGGTCCTAAAAGTATATCTCTCTGTTATAACGCCTTACTATACACAACTGAGAAAGATAAACTTCCTTATATGATAATATGGGAAAAAGAATTAGGCCTCCATATTGATTTAAAATAATGGTTCATAGCCTTCCAGAATTATTCAGGCACATCGCATTATTCACAACACATGGAAGTTTCCAAAAAGGTTCTTCTTCGAAGGTACTTAGCGCCTTCACGTCTCTCTAAGATGTACCCAGGAACGAGTGATTTGTGTTGGAGGGATTGTGGAATGCAAGGAACACTATTTCATATATGGTGGTTCTGCCCTAAAATTAAATCTTTCTGGACTCAGATTTTTTATCTATTTAGATACATTTTTCAACTACCTATTTTGGAAAAAAACATAACTTGCCTCTTTACCTAATATTAATAAATATCATAAAAAATAATTACTATTGTGTGCATTGCTACTAAATTTTCTGATATTGTCTCTTGTTATTGGAATCCATTTCAATGTACGAGCTTTTTTATGTGCCCAAAATCTATATGATTTGTATCTATCTATTTGGAATCCATGGTTGGAGCATTTGTCAAAACCTTTATAACATGGTCATTGCTGCTGTTTAGTTTAAGGTAGAATACAGATATCTACTGCAAACTTTTAAATATCAAGGTTTTCTAGGCTTGTACTTTACATTGGTTAAATTGGTGGTGCAGCAAGGTCTGCCCTTTAAATTAAATGAATGTAGAATTTGTACTACAGAAAATATAAAGACAAGGGAACTGGTACTACATACACCAGAGACAACAAACCAGACTACAAGTATAAGCATGCATAGGCAGGAATGGACTAGGACTGTTGGACCCTAGCCCCTAGTGAAAAAAGTCTTAATTGATACAAGGCAATATCTTGCTAAAGTTATTATCAGCTGCAGAATGTATTTTAAAGTATTGATTAATTAATGTGTGAATGCACATGGCTGAATATTGGTGAAAGGACAACTGAACCCTTTTCAGTAATCGGTTTACTTATGATACTTACATGTCCTGTTGTGACTTTCCTTTGTCATTTGGATTTATAATTATTACTAAAACTTTACCGAATTACTGTTCTTGCACACAATGTTTCTACATGACAACCTATAGTAAAGTAATTTACATTTAATCATTTATGGGTAAGCAAGATTTATTTTAAACACTATTTCACTTACCTCATGTTTTTCTCACATTCCTTGTTTGTTATATATGTGTCATTTTATCCTTTATTAATAAAAGTTACATCTTAATTCATTTAGACTCCACATACATGTATATATATCTTTTGCCTAGTCTTAGGGTTAACCCCTAGTTGAAGTCTATTTGTCCTGTATTATAGCTAGATTAGAGATCCTTTATTTACATTGTTACTCTCACAGCAGGACAGGACATGGATGATGTACAATGAAGTCCATTTTATATAACTGTACAGCCCAATAAATAGAACTATAAACATAGTCTCTTAACTCCAGAGACTCACAGCTTGCTAATAAACAGCAAATAGAAAACTGTTAAGCATGTCGAAATAGATGCAGGAGCAGGATGTGATGTAGGAAGCTAAGGCGGAGCCTTCTGGATAGAGAGTGAGTGTGATAGTAGCAGCTATGTTTGCCAATACTGCTGCCGTGTCCTGCTAAGGAGAGAGCCCTCTCACCCCACGAAAGTACCGGGAACTTGAGGGAGAGCAGTTAGTTAAGCCTGTAAAACGCTGAAACCAGACGGGGACCAGACAGAGGGGGAGAGAATATGACAGAGCAATAAAAAGAAATGCACCACACGCTGGAGGGGAGTTGGTGGACGCTTTGGTGGGACAATCTGAACCGTTGTTGTCACGTGAGGCGGATAGAGGGACGGGGGCCCCTTTCTTTCTTTATTTTTTTGTATATGTATAGACAGGACATAAGAAGCAGTCATGATGACAAGGGGGGAATATTATTGTTCTGTTGATAGAATTTAAGATTCACTGAGTAATACGGTTCTGATAATGAGTATTGATATTAGGTTAAGATAGGATACACGCCGGCTACCCAAGATTATGATTAGCTGGAACACAAAAGTAAATAGGGGAAGAAGAGAGAAGAAAAAAAAGGAGGAAAAATGATACTAATAATTGTGCTATAATGTAAGACTCACGGAGTAACACGTTGTTGGTAATGATTATTGATATTAGGTTTATAATTTAGATTAATATAAATATATGACTTGCTATGTTGGTAAAATTTATGATCCTTTTTTTTTTTCTGATAATAACCACTGATATTATCTGTCCAAATTTAGTTAATTTTCTGAGCAATATTATCCTGACGATGACTACTGATCCTATGTTTACAGTGTGGACTATGACTGGTTGGAACGCTTTTCTCCTTCTTCCTCCTTCCTCTCCTTCTCTCACTATTTTTTGGAGGAGTATGGGCCCTTTTTTTTCTTTCACATGAGGTGGGATCAGGCGGGGGGGGGGGGGGCAGAGGGAGGGAGGGAGGGAGGGAAGACACGACACACATTAATAATTATCATTTATTATATTTTGTAGTCACTTTCACTCAACTGTTGTTATATTATCAACCACTACCCATTATTCGTCACTACACTGTAGTAGAATTTTATAGGTTAAAGGGGGGGGGGGGGGGGGGTACACCAATCATTATCACTCTATTTCACAACACAATAGCAACACTTTTCGGAGTGGGGGAATTGAGAGGGGGTAGGCGGGACGAACTAGAAAGTATACAGGATTTTCTAGAACACAAAAGGGATTCAAATTGTAGGATATTTTTGTGCAATATTCGGACATTTGTGTAACATTAGAGATTATTATTTTTTCTTTTTTTCTTTACACTCCTCTTCCCCCTCTCCCCTTACCTCTTTCGCACCTTGGTTTTCCCGCTTCCCCTTAATTGAATAAATCCCTGCACAGGGAGGTTTAGAAAGGAGAGAGGGGACATCCTTCTGGTCTATTATAAGAGTTTTAAAAAAAGAGTTTTTAAGGAGAATTAAAAACCGAGATCGGTCGGCCATTGCACGGTGGTGTATCCCTCACAGATGTTTGGTGTATCCCTCACAGATGAAGATTTAAAGTGCTTCATATTGGAATTTATTATGTTGATGGAGGAAGAAGCTGAGGTGTTACTGCAACCTATAAGCACTTTAAGATAAATACAATTTGAGGGAAGAGGGAGGGAGGAGAGAGAGAGGAGAGAAAAAGCTTCTCTCCCCTCCTGTTCATATTTGTTTGATGCATCTCACAATATCTTGTCTTGTAATGTGTTTTTTTTTTCTTTTCTTTTTTTCTCTCGTTAGTATTTTATTTAGATATGTGTGTTCTGTATTGTTTTTTTATATATGGTAGAAATTAATAAAATAAAGAGTTTAACAAAAAATAAACCACAAATAAGAAAAAAAAAAAGTGCTCTTCACACAAATGAGGTTGTACAACTCATTTCCATAAGTGTATCTACAGAAAATCCATGAGGAAGGTCTCCTGCCAACCTGGATGCTTCTTTCCACACAGGCCTCTTCTAGTTATAAAACTGCAGAACTATGTATACCTGATTGCATTGGTTTCCTGATCCTGTGTAGAAACTGCCTTCACATCGTAGGCAGAATTTTACTCCCTGCTGTTGTTTTTCTTGGTGCTTTGTTCTATGGAATGGTGTATACACTCCATCACACCTCATACCAGTATTTTTTTTTTATTAAACAGTTAATGATTTTACTGCACCCATTAAATAACAGAGGCCTTCATTTCAATGGAGGAAGGTGTTTAAGTCCTACATGAAAGTATTCTATTTCCCCATTGAATTTAATGCTATGTATGTGTATTCTACATGTCTTAACCACATCTCAAACTGAGCTAAAAGGTTCAAAAATACTATGTGTTACATGCAAACATTTTGTGAGGTCGCGATTGGGAATATTGGGGTGGCTGTATCTGTCTGTTTTGGAGTTTGAGATGAGCTCTCATATTGAACTTCAAACTCATGGGTCTATTCAATTTGCACCAACATTTCGCCCTGTTATGGTGCCTCCAAAGTACAGAATGATTTGGAGCACATTTGGGACATATTTGTAACTGAATGTTGAGCTACCAAATATCTAAAATAAAACAAAAATCCACCCGGAGATAGACTTTCCCATGGGAAATCAACAACCTGTGAACAGCCAGCATGCCACTAAAGACATCATTCCCCACCGGCATACTAATAGAATCATGTGAGCAGATAGTGCACCTTTGTCCTGTCCTCATAGATAATCATTCAAGAGATAGCCAGGTAAAGTAAACTTCTTTATTCAAAATTATAAGAACATAGCGCAGAGATCTGTGGTCTCACACATTTTGCCCTTAGGGCTGAATCATGGATAACAATTTAGCCCTAAGAGCTTAATAGATTAATAGACAGGTTGAATATCCCTTATCCAAAATGCTTGGGGCCAGAAGTATTTGGAATAACGGGTCATTTTGTATAATGGATAATTTTCACCAATTTGATATATTAAAGTCGCTCAGCTCTTATGAAATACAGAAGTATCAATGTAAATACTGTATAAAGCAAATACATCACTGTTTCGGTGATGTAGCTGTGATGTGAGGCACCGCTGGGAACCTGCCGTTGGTGCAACAGGTCTGCACATGAAATAAAAAAAGCAAAATAGCCCCGGTGGATACCCAAATATATTCATTGGGGGCCGGGGCAGGTTACCATGACCCCTATCACAAATGAGGATGGAAGCCAGCAGAATTGTTCCCTGCCCCCATTATACATATCTTCCACATATAATGGGGTTGGGAACTGGTTAATTTTTCCCAGACCCCAACAATATACACTGGTCCATGGCTAGTAGCCTTGCCTCTGCCTAACATGAGCAGGGCTGTAAGTCAGTCAAATGGATCAAAAAATTACAAAACATATACCCATTGAGCCATGTTTGCTTGTTTAATTCTAACAGAGGCAAGAACATTTTTCTTAGAATCATGGGTCCAGTGGGTCAGATCATCCTTCTCCTGACCCAAGATGTCCATTACCTGGTCTGATTCAATATTTTAAACAATATGGCTCTGTATCATGCATACTTTTAATAAAATAATAAACCATTAGTGGTTTGGGGATTCTCCCTGCTCAAAGGAGAAGTGTATCCCTTTCAAAGCAGATTATTGGCATATTAAGGCACAAGTGATGTCATAAAAAGGTGACACCACAGACACCCACAGTGGGATGTAAAACACATTTTTACTTTGCTTGCAATTCTCTAGCATAGTTAATAAATCATTTTTTAAACTCTACTTTCACAGTTTAAACAGTTTCTAGGTACATAAAAGGCATATGATTACAAGACATACATGTCATGTAACTTAATTTTCAGTTCTATCTTTCTTTTTTTACACATATATTTTTATGCTCAATTGTATAATTGTACAGAGATTTGGAGGAAGAACAAGATCATTTCAAATAACCTTATTACCTTGAGACCTGTTATGAGAAGTCTGCGCATGGGATATATTTTATGTATAGACATCCCAAACCACAGCTGCATGTAGCTAAACTGAGCACAATGTAAAGTGTATTGTACTGTAATGTATAAAAGAAAGGGTAGAGGAATTAGCTGCAGACCAGCATCAACAGATTTCTTTGCCGTATACTGGGAATAATGCTGCTGATTGAATATTCACTCTGATGTTCTATGTTATATTGAATCTTGCACATCATCTGATGTTCCATGTTATATTGAATCTTCCACATAATCTGATATTCTACATTGTATCCAGAAGACAAGGACTTCAATCTTCAATGAGATCACATACATTAAAGGTTCTGCTATGCATTGTAGCTCTATGTGTAGGACTAGGAAGAACTATGACCCAGAATTCAGCCTGTTCCCTGGAAATGAGATCAGCTTACAATGACTACGAATATTACCACGAAGGAGACATCATCATAGGAGGGATTTTAACCGGTCATTCCAGCTCGATAGATCATCAATTCACTGACAAACCCACCAAGCATATCGTCTGTGTATTGTAAGTCTGATTTCTTCATGTAATAAGTACCCATTACACTGCTAGAAATAAAGGATGCCACCTTTTCGGTAGAAAAATGCAGGTCTTGCTGTTGCCTCCATAGACATAACATTGACCGCAAGTAGTTTAGTTATTGGCCTGTTGGCACTATAAACTCAAGAAGGTTTTCATATCACATCAGTGAGCGACACAGATATTTGAGAATCTATATCAATTTAGAAAATAGTTTCTGTATCACTCTACCTAGATTTCTCTTACTATCAAGGAGCATTAATATTACATATCTAGACAATAACACAGAAGTAGTTGGATGAAGAATGTCACTTGACCTGTGTTTATGTAAACAGTATGTGCATGAGAGATAAATATAGAAGGACATTACGATTATATTAAAAGAAGAATTGATTGTGTATTGGTTTCTCTTCCTACCATTTTCTCAGAAAGAGTCACTAGATTGCTTAGATCTGTACAATCAGGACATTTTTTTCCATTTTGACAAAGACAGAATGTAGGTTTTCCACGAGACAATATTTTATTTGCAGACAGTTTCTTGCCGATGTCAATTCTATGGAGGTAATAACACGGCTAGTTTTTTTATTTTTATTTTTTGAGGAAAAGGTGGCAATGTTCACAGAATGATACAGTATGGAGAGTGCTGCTCATTAGAGTGTACAGTCTGAAAGGAAAAGGCAAATGAGACCCACACAGATATTGATCCTATGTACATGAGTATCAATCTATAGAATGGCAGGGGAAAGATGAGAATTATAGCAGTATATTGTGATTAGGGAGCTGAGGACAAAGGTGGGGAATTACTGTTAGGAGTATTGTCAGTCATTAGAGAATGGAGCAGGGCTGTCTTTAATGTTAACGGACCCCTAGAAAAGTTCCTGATGTCTTCCTTGAGGTACAGTGTCCTCCCTCCCATCCATGCAACATAGTCTCATCATTCCCTGCTCTCCACTGAATGCACCTAATTACCTTGTTGCTTGCTTACTTGCCAACATCTGGCAAGAGGGCCATGAATTACAATTGGCAGGGGTTACATATGATGTTACCTGCATTTGACAAGACCCCAAATATTGTCACTGTCCCAATAAATTTGAGACTGTTGGCAACTGTGCTGTTACACATACATAGTAACCTTTTACACTCCGAGAGCGTAGACAAAGTGTCTCATGATGCTCTGAAAGGTTTGCCAAAAGCATGATGGCATACATCCAAAGTAACTGCAGTGCAATAGTTTACACATCAGTGTTGTACCAGTAGATAGTTCCATACAAATACCCAACACACACAGTTTTATAGAAACAGGTGTTTATGTAAACACACACATACACTATTCACAGATAACATATACTTTACACATCCTGCACAGAGCAGCAGTTACAGACACAAGACTGAAGTGCTTCAATATCTTTACCTTACATGATGCAGTAATTATTAACAAAAATATATTTTGGGGCTCTGTAGATAAAACTATCACTTTAATGAGGGGTTAAACCCTCCATAATACAGAGAAATATTTAAACCTGCTATTACATTTGTCTCAAAACATCTCGCTACCCTAAGTAATAATTGATCTTCTAGCCAACATAAAAGACATAATAGCAAACGCGAAACCGGTCTGTCAACAGATGGTGTGTGTCCCGTGGGGATAATATGCAGCATGTAAGTGTTGTGACTGTGTGGATAGAAATAAACACTTAACATCATCCACTACAGGAAAGAGATTTAAGGTTAGGAGCTATATTAACCCCATAATGACCAGGGATTTTGAACACAATTTCATATGTGGTTTCTAAAACTTAATTTTCCTCTCTGTCATTTAAATTATCCATACAAGGTATATTTTGTTTTTTAAAGGACAATCAGAGCTTTTTTGGATACCCTGCACATAAAAATAATCTACAACTTAGTATTAAAAAACACATATAAAGAGGGAAAAAGTCCCTGTAACATTCTACACAATTAGTACAATAGTAAACCACATATCCCAACTAACTAACTAACTAACTGAATAATAAACAAAAAACCTCTGACCAGTGCAATGTCACTAGTCAAAGCCATCAGAAACACAACACAGGCATGCAGGGGTTAACTGTCATTAAATTACTATATTAAAATAATATAATTAATATTTTTTTGGGGGGAAAAACACTTTCCTTTCACTGACAATTAACAATCCGTATGTGAAGCACAGGGGGTGAATTGGAGGCAGACAGTATATGAAAACATTGACTTTGCCATCTAATTTGCACATTAAATGACCATAAACACAACAATCAGTTCCAGGAGTATTGCCTCAGGTGTGAGGCAGAGCCGTGGTACTGCCTAAATGATTTTTTCTAGATAACAACCATTTTTAATGATCAATCTCTACCTTTTTGTGGCTACTAGATATCCATATTTCCATTTATGCTTCAGATTTAATTTTTTAACATTTAGATAATTAAACTGTTTAAGTGTAGAGGAGCCAAACAGGAATGTTATATACACAGTCATTTCATGGCTTTCTTATTATTGTTGTATACTTCATACCTGCACACACACACACACACATATGAATATATATATATATAGTTCAGGTTTTTTAAGGTGTTTACCTTCAGAGCCTCTTACACTGTTTGAATTAGGTCTAATGCTGTTCTTAAAATCTACATGAGATTTCCTATAGCTAAATGTCTCTTTGAACTTGCTCAATCTCTATTTAATTGTGAATTATACTATATATTTATATATTATACTTTGTATACTTGTGCATATCATCTCAATGCATTTTGCTTTATGTCACTCTTGGCAGGAGTCGTGTTACTGTCTCTTTTATTTGATATTGTATACTAAGAGTTAACTTGTTGCGGATCTCTTCCCCCAACCTTCACACACCAGACTTTTAATTCAGTTGTTAGTTTTTATTGAACACTAATTATGTGTGCATTTAGACTTTTTCAATTTGGCTTCTTAGGAATAGGTACATAGCATGCAAACTGTGCCAAGTGTGGAGCCTATAGTCTGTCTATATGTCAATCATTGTTTTACCTTGGTTCAAGCACTGTGAATACATATTTATTTTTGTGATACTACTTACCTGAAATTCTTTTTGATTCTACCTGGTTTTGGCTGACGTTTGCTGGTGGAGTCTGTCTATTACTTTTCAGCACCCAGGATATTTATGGAGATCGTCATTTAACAAACCATTAAATACACAGTTTTTTTGTTTATTATTATTTATTTTTTATTTTGCTTTTGCAAAGTTTTTAGAAATGGGGGGATTCAGTTTTTACATTTTTGGGAGACCCATTTCCCTGGGCTGACAATGAGGACCGAGGGCATCACCAGTCATCAGGGGACAGTTAATTAAGGTCATATGTTATACAGGTTTCAGCCACTATTTAACACACACACACACACACACACACACACACACACACACACACCTGGGCCAAGGTAAGGATGGAGGTCAGATAGAGTTGTTTTAATTAATCATGTTATGAAAGGGCCTTGGGGAGACACCTGTGTAAAGGGGGATGATTTGATATTTTTTATTATTTTGGAAAAGGCCACATGAGTGGGAGAGCTGACTATTATTTATTTGTATATTGAGGACCTGGGGCATGCAATTGGATCATTACTTATGAGAAGATGGGGGTTATATCACTGTGCACGAGGGGTGGTAATATGTATTAACGGGACAGGGACCTTGTGCAAGTACCTGGCCCATTCATGTCAATGGATCTGGAAGCTATTAAGTAATCCCCCAAGCGCGGTAATGTTTGAGTGGGGGGTGGCAATGAACCATTAAGCATGCTTCCAGCCCTGGTAAATAGGGGCCCATATTTATTATTGGTTCAGCATTCGCAGCTCCCCACACCATGGACAGGGCTACATCCTCTGTTCTGTCTTCTGGGGCCATTTGGTTTTGACTCTGGGGGATTCTTTTATTTTATAAGTTTTCTTTTTGCATGCAACTCGTCTCCTGAATTTGAGGCAAGCGCCTCACAATTCGAAAATCCCCCAGATTGTAGTGCCTTTCACTGAAGGGAGTTCCTGATGGAAGATCAAGATGGACATTGGTGTGGTGGGGGGAGAGCGAGGTTGAGTTTGCGTGAATAGTGTGAGGAGTTACTGCTGTAACACTTCAGAATACACCAAAAAGTTATTTAGAAAAAAGATCAATGCGTCCATATTCATATTGTGGGGGAAAGGACGAATAAAGGACAATCACATCCAGTGTTGCCCCCAAATACTCCTTTTGCCACTTAAGGGGGAGGGCATGTTTGGTGTCTTTTATATAACCCTTAAGATGTATTACTATTAATTTGGTAAATCGCCATAAATGCATTCCGACTTGCCCCCCCAATGATTTCATAGATGCCACTGTTGGGAATCCTGAGGGTTTTATATAATTTAAGAAGGTGAAAAACCCCCCACAAATGGGTAATTAACTTTGATTTCTTTAAAACATCCTGGGCCTGCAAGTAATTTACCAAATCTTGCAGGTGGGATCCCTCAATAACCTTACATCTGTTGTTGTCATCCAGGGAGCTGGGATACCCCACTGTTCATGTTTCTGCACCCCCATACAAGGTAAATAAATAAAATCATTTTTGGTGACACTACTGCTTCAGCAAAGTTGTTCTCAAAAACCCTGGTTTGGAGCTTCCATTTGACATTGATGTTTGGCTGTAACAACAGCACAATAAATGTTTTTAAGCAAGAAAGTGCAGAGGTTCCTTACTAATATATAGTTTTCAAAACAAGTCTTACTGTAGCTGACATAAAAAAAAACATTTTTAGTGGATAATTTTTCAGGTGGCCTCATTCCATAGGCTGAAGAATCAGGTGCATTGCTGATCATCAATGAAAATGTAATCAGGTAATATGTTTCCCAATCGTCCCCCGTCCCTGTACAACTTTGAGTCTGTATATGGGTTATTTCCTTTATGCAAATGACCAGGGGCTGGCCCATAATTAATATGGGGTGGCTGGGCACCATTGGGTAAGCCCCTGACCTCTTTTTATACATAGATATATAATTCTATTCTCCCAGGCCTGATTGAAGGGACCAGAGGCACTATGCATTGGGTTCCTGTGTGTGGCTTATGTATAAGGCTCCTGTATGTGGCATATTTATGGGTCTCCTGTGTGTGGCATAAATAATGGACTCCTGTATATGGCATATTTATGGGGGTCCTGTGTGTGGCTTATTTATGGGGTTCCTTTTTGTGTCATATTTAATGTGCTCCTGTATGTGGCATAATTAATACTCTCTTGCATGTGGCATATTTAATGGGCTCCTGTATATGGCACAATGAATTGGTTTTGAGTATGTAGCATAGTTTATGGAGCTTCTGTGTGACATAATTTATTGGGTCAGCTGACTGAAATTACTATAGAATCTGTATACCTTCATACCTGTGAACCTTCATATACACAGATTCTAGCTATGCTGATTCTCAGTTAACTGGTATGATATATTGGTGGAAATTATCTTATGTGACCCCTATAGTGAGGAGTTTGGGGGTTCTGTACAGGATCTTTGCTGTTTCTAGCACTGCACTCTTCTGGATAGAGTGCTCTGATGTCTTTCCTGGAATCTTTTGGAGATATTCTCCCAGATTATGTGTCACAGCCCTGAGTGTTCCTATCATTACTGGGACCACTATAACCTTCACATTCCACATAAATGGCTGGGGTGGCAGTGAGGCTGTAATGGCACTGAGGGTCCAGCTCAGTGTCTGCTGCACATCCAGGTGTCCAGGGGTTCTTCTGAGTCTTCTTCTTGCATCAGGGGTTGAATGAGTAGCTGGTCCATCTCAAATTGTGAGAGCAGCTTTCACTTCATAATGTTGAAGTGCTGGGTGACTAGCTGTTTCCCAGTTAGTGTGGATGTAATCCTTCTGTCCATCCATAGTACCCTCAAACATTTCATTTATCCCTTTTCATTTGGTCTACTGTTGTAGTAGCATTCCATCAATCTCAGATTTTCCTGTTTCCTCCATATATGGTAGCCATCTTAACGTCAGATTGTCCGGGTTTCTCAACATCTGACGCAGACCATGTTAACCCAGGCAACGTCCGAGCTGGCATGACTCTCTAAATTTGGGTTACTCTCATATTTTATTGAGATAGGCATATATAGTGGCAGGGGTCTCACCTAAGGACCCCTACTGGATTTGTGGTATTATATATGTATACTTATTTTTATCTGGCCTCTATATTCACGTGATGTGCCTCCTGTCCCCCACTTCCTCTATATAGGAAAGGTAAGTATGGGAGTAGGTGACATGACAGCACCGTCACACTGCCAATCACTCCCTTCTTACCTGCTCAGAACTCCCCGGAGCTCTGTCTCACTGCCATCTGGGTCTTCTGCAGGGATTCCCAGCCAGACACACAAGCTCCATTTGCAGGCCGCTCATGACTATCCCTAGCTTCCTGCCCTTACTCACCTTAAAGGGACAGTAATAAAACCTCTGTTTCTCCTCCCCAAAGCCTCCATTGGCCAGCCAATCTCTCCTACACTATTTAAACCCTCATTTGAGTACTAGTCCTTGCCTGTAATAGTGCCTGGTGCCTTTACTAGCGTTTGTGTTATATCGTGATTTGCTGATTCCTGTCGCCGACTCCTGCTTGCCCGACCTTGCCTGTTTTGCCGCCTGTCCCAACCTGCTTGCCTGAATTGATTTCGTTTTTTTGCCGCCTGTCCTGATTTTTACGCCTGTCTGACTATTCTTCCGCCTGCACCCTTGATACCTTCGCATCGGTCCTACTCTGTATCCAGCTGCCGTCCTATTAGGTTTAGCTTTGGTATTCTGGTAACAGTTCAGAGTGCAAAAGTCCTGGGGGAACAAAACCTGTGGCTCAACCATAGGGTGGAATTCCTTCAGGCAGAATAATCCTGTTCTAGTGCCGGTGTCCATTGCCAAAACCTATACCTTCTCTGCAAAGCGGTTCCAGCCTCGTACCAGATCATGACAGTAGGGATCTCTACCTGATATATCAGTCGTATTAATATAAAGAAGATCTGTGCTTTAATTCTGGTAGCTGTGGTATAATGGACAGGCTGAGAGACAGTGTGTAGGGCAGACATTGGTGTTTTGGCAAACGAGGGTGCTTCACTTTATGGGGGGGCACAACCTCCTATTCCTGGCTTGATCATGAAAATAGTTAATAGCTTTAGCATGAAATTCAAGTCCCCCTTGAATGGTGTGGCTCAGAGAAGTGGAATTTTGCTTGATTGAGACTTATTTTTGGGGGGTTTGCTTCTGATTTAAAAGCTTTCTTCTTATCTTGTTAGTTTCTTTTTTTTCCCACAGACCCACCCTTCGTGAATACTTAAATGTCCGGGTTTTCCTTTTTGCCATAGAAAAAATGAACAATGAAACAGATATTTTACCAAATATCACCCTTGGATATCATTTGTATGATGCATGTCGAGATCCAAGGAAGGCTGTAAAAAGTGTTTTACAAATTATATCTGGGCCTGGGAGGACCATCCCTAATTATTCCTGTTCTAACCATGGCAAGCTGGCTGGATTCATTGGAGATCATTATTCATCCACCACTATAGCCATAGCACAGATACTTGGTGTGTACAGCTACACCCAGGTAAGTACTGTTACATTACTATAAGTAAATGTTTGTTCCAGTGATGTTACAATGTGCCACCCTGAAAGTATCAACTCCACCTATGTTAACCAAAATCTGAACGTATTCAGATGTGCTAGATGCACATTGGGTCACAGAAAATCTATGTTTTTCATGGCCAAAATGTCCTTCTCTGAATGCTGTTTGGTTTCTGGTGGCCAAATCCCCCAATTATGACCCAAATAGTGATATCTAGTGGCCCCATTTTGGCAATTTGTTCCCAACCAAAACACCAACGGGTGAATACTGAGTTGACCCTTTGTCAAATTCAACCTACCAAATCAATCTCCTCTTGCTATTCTCAATTTTTAGTGAATAGTTATGGTTGTAAAGAGGAGGGCTTTGGTAAGAGGAGGGCTTTGGTAAAGAGGAGGGCTTTGGTATAGAGGAGGGCTTTGGTAAAGAGGAGGGCTTTGGTATAGAGGAGGGCTTTGGTAAAGAGGAGGGCTTTGGTAAAGAGGAGGGGTTTGGTATAGAGGAGGGCTTTGGTAAAGAGGAGGGCTTTGGTATAGAGGAGGGCTTTGGTAAAGAGGAGGGCTTTGGTAAGAGGAGGGCTTTGGTATAGAGGAGGGCTTTGGTATAGAGGAGGGCTTTGGTAAAGAGGAGGGGTTTGGTATAGAGGAGGGCTTTGGTAAGAGGAGGGCTTTGGTATAGAGGAGGGCTTTGGTAAAGAGGAGGGCTTTGGTAAAGAGGAGGGGTTTGGTAAAGAGGAGGGCTTTGGTAAGAGGAGGGCTTTGGTAAAGAGGAGGGCTTTGGTAAAGAGGAGGGCTTTGGTAAGAGGAGGGCTTTGGTAAAGAGGAGGGGTTTGGTAAGAGGAGGGGTTTGGTAAGAGGAGGGCTTTGGTAAAGAGGAGGGCTTTGGTAAAGAGGAGGGCTTTGGTAAGAGGAGGGCTTTGGTAAAGAGGAGGGGTTTGGTAAGAGGAGGGCTTTGGTAAAGAGGAGGGCTTTGAACCTGTTTTAAACATTTGAGGGTAGAGATTTAAAGGTCTCCTTTGTGTGAGAATTCAACTTAGCATTTTATTATAATGGGGAGGTGTTATTTAATCACATGAAGTTCATTATTCTCTATGTTAATGTTTATGGGTCATAAAATTGTTAATTATAAAGTGAATAATTGAGGGTATGGATTAAAAGTTGCCCTACATGAGAATTCCTTAGCACTTAATTAAAAGGGGGAAGGTCTAGTTAATTTTGGGAGAAAAATGCTGAACTCTGTTAGTCATTATGGTTTATACAATTCTTTATATTGAAAACTCCCTTTCCTTTCTCCTGCACTATGTGTTGATAAATCTAATGTAAAGTATTGACCTATGTTTTTTTTCTTTCTTTTATGCTTAGTACGGTTTTCTAGGATACTTTGCCCCTAATTTCTGGTATAATTATAACCTTTATGCGGTTGAGATTAGCTCTCCGCTCCTCCCTGGTAACTCACCCCGGATTAATGGAGCAATTTTTGTGTTGATGTGTTTGGGTTGCATGGACATCAACATGGGGTGGGGAGTGCCATTTTTTAAACCATTTAAGGTTTTTTGTGTGTTATGTATGTGGTGCATAGGCTGGGTGACACAGTCTATATAATAAACCATTGAGATTTCTGTCCAAAATGTTAAATACAAGGCACCTTTGTTAATGGAGGAGACTTAAATTGTGTATTAGATGATGTAATGGATAAAAAAAAAAGCACCCAAGGCATCCAAAGAGCAGCATACTGTTAAACAAAATGGCACTTATATAGCAAAATATTTCTTCCAACCGAAAACACATGAATACAATTTTTTTTGTTCAAAGCCCCATTCATCATACTCGAGATTGGACTACTTCCTTACTAGTTCAAAGTCGGTTCATTATTGTGAACATTTCCGAATAATAGTTAGTGTTTGGTCAGATCACTCAGCAGTTTTACTTGATATAAATGTATCCAACAATGGAAGGTGCCGGACCTCATGGAGACTAAATGATAAATCGCTGGCTGATAAGTCCAATAGAGAATAAAGGGCAGAAATAATTAAGTTATACTTCAGAGAAAACTTGACAGTTGACCTCTCTGGACTTACTGTCTGGATGGCTTTTAAGTGTTTTCTGTGGGGTAATCTAATTAAAGTAAGGGCTGAATTAAAAAAGAAACAGGGGCTCTCATTCAACCAATTGTATGTTACATTTCATAGTTTACAAAGGGAAAATAAAACATCTCCGTCCAAGCAAATGCCTGATAAAGTAATGGAAACTTCAAAGATCAATGCATGCTTAATGGAAAAAGTCAAGGGAGCGTTGCTGAGATTAAAACAGGCTTGGTACAGTAAGGGCAACTGGGCGGATAAATTACTATCCAATAGACTAAAACATTTTAAAGTCAAGAAGAAGATTGAGAACATTTTTGAGAAAGGGGGTAACTTACATAGGCCCTAAGGATAAAGGCAGTAAATGTAATCAGTTCTGATCAGGCATTTATAATTTACCTCTCTAAAGGAGATGCCAAGACTTTCAGAGGCACAGAGATTGGATCTCAGTATGCCATTTAATATTACAGAGATAAAATAGGTGATGTAAAAAAGATGTAAAAAAAAAAAAAAAAAAAATCACTGTGTCCAAAAGGATATAATAACAATTTGTATAAGACATTTGGTGACAATTCATCTTACAAACACATTTAATGAAATCAGGTATATGGGTGCCCTATCTTCAGAAATTTTACAGGCAATGATTTCCCTGATCCCAAAGCCAGAGAAAGATCATACAAATCTATAAATGTGGCTAACATTAGACTTATTTCGCTGATTAATACAGATTTATTCATGTGTTGGCGAATCGTGTTGGCCAATCGTTTGAAGCCCTTGATCCCCGGGCTGATCCATAGGGACCAGATCGTTTACTTTCAGGGTCATTGTGCTAATAATAATACCTGTAGACTGATAAACATTCTGGACTTTGCAAAGAAGGATACCCCAACTGACCCTGTCTTGGACACAGAAAAGGCATTTGACAGGGTCAGTTGGGGGTTCCTGGACCAGGTCCTGGAGAAGGTGTGTATCTTGGGCCATTTTAGCAGAGCAATTATATTCAAAGCCAGTTGAAAGAATAGTGGGTCCAGGGATAGAAGCTGAAGGGTATAAGATTAGTAAAGGCACCAGACAGGGCTGTCCACTGACCCCAATGCTTTATATTTTGGTGTTGGAGCATCTGGGAGCCAGAATAAGGGATAATGGACTGATTAAGGGGTGATAATGAATGGTTCGGAATACAAGTTTTGTCTTTATGCAGACAATATTATATTGACATTAATGGAACCTCTTCCATCCCTCAATAAGTTTATTAGTAAAATGACTATAAATTAAATCTGAATAAATAAAAAGTGCTGAGAACTAATGTAGAGGAAAGTATTAGTCCATAGCTGATTGAGAACTATTTGTTTGACTGGGCGCATGATGGTTTTGTGTATTTGTGTGTATAGATCTTCCTGAAGGCAAAATTATGGAAATCCACTTTGACAGAACTTTTCTGGATACAAAAGAAACATGTACCAATGTTTTTTCAGGATATCCAACTTTCATGCTAGTAAATCATTGGATGTCAATTTGCATTCCATATATGGAAATAGATCATTATAAAATAACATGTGTCCTTTGATCCTTAAGGAATAAAAATGTGAGGGTTTATCACATTTATAAAGGGATCACTTTAGGTTAGTTGACGATAGGTTCTGTATTCCTAATGTAGCCTGCTACGAAATTAAATTTTATGATATTGTAGTTTATGATATTGTCTTGTTTTCATGATTTGTAGATCAGCTATGGAGCCACAGACTTCTCACTAAGCGATAGACATGTCTATCCACACTTCTTCCGAATGCTGGAGAATGATGGTGTCTATTACTCAATAATAGCAAAGCTCCTGAGATATTTTGGCTGGACCTGGGTTGGAATACTTGAAACAGAAGCGAATGATAGTGGAAATCAAGAAAGTAGTACTCTATCCCAATATCTGATGGATCAGGGCATTTGTGTGGCCTACACAATACAACGACAAAGCGGAATTAACTACAATACAAAAAAGATCAAAGAGATTGTTAAACAATCTTCTGCTCAAGTTATTGTTCTTTGTGGCGCCTTTACACATGATAGTATGCTTACAATAGTTCAAATCAAAGATGTGTTCCACAGTAAAACATTTATTCTTCCTCCCTCCTGGGCCTCAAATGGAAGAATGTTTCTTAATGTTTGCAAAACATTTCAAAGCAGTTTGAGTTTGGAAATTAACCCAACATATATTTCTGGAAAGGAGAATTACTTTGATGATATCCGGCCTTCAAAATTCCCAGCAGATGGGATTCTAGAAGATCTTTGGATCTACAGATTTCATTGTTTTTCAGCAGATGTATCAAAAAATATATTTTTCCAGTATTTTTATCAATTCTCTCTTATGAACTGCACTGGCCAGGAATATGTCAAAGTTGATGAAACATATTTAAGTGTTGGAAGTTATCCACGAGTGCACTCTGCAGTGCATATCTTGGCTCAATCTCTGAATGACCTGGAAGTGGGTTTTAACAATTACAAGACAGAACACAATTTGTACACATGTAGACGACAGGTAAAAAGAAGCCAAAATGATACTCTAAATGTATATATTCTATTTTTTGGTATACTAATAAAACACATCCGTGGGCTCTATTGCCTAAAGGAAACTCAACTTCCCTCTCACCAAACCTTGACAAAGTACATCTCGATCTCCCATCTTGAACTTCCATCAGAGGAGTTGTTCGCTAAAAGGTGAGTTGGTGGTGATTAGAGGTGAGATGGAAATTTCATCTCACTATTTCAACTATAAATTGTGCTGACACAAGCCAGGTGAGTTTCCCTTGCTATGCAAATACACCAATATTTCCACTGTACAATGTAAATATAAACTGGTGAGATTAAATGTTCATCTCACCTCATCCCACTTTTCAGTGACTATCCTCAGTGAAAAAGTGTTCGACTTGGAAGTGAGTTGGACTTTGCTGTACAAACCCCCTCTTGCAAAGGGGACTTGCTCCCGGCAGCTCCCATCACTGATCATAAATATGGGTGGGACTACAAAAAACACCTGTCAGACTTGTAATTGAAGCAAAAAGCTTTTATTTAATTCTATAAACCCTCCTGTCAGACTGGTTTGGTCAGTTCTGTCAGTGCCATATCTTCCACAGCATAAAAGGGGAAATTTCCCTGAGTTCAGGCATACTACAGGGTCCAAAAATTCTGCTACTTGAGCCCTATAGTTTCTGAAACTTATATATATATATATATTCTATTCTGTCCTTCACTCAGGACTAAACCCCTTATATTAAGGTATTGCCCAAGCTCTCTTAGCTTCTTCCAACTACCATTGATTTCATTCACCCTACTGGCCATTAACTGTATGTCTTTCACCCTATTGGCCAATTTATCTTAGATGCCTCATTTCAGCATATTGGTCTCTCTCCCCTTCACTCTGACTTCCTTTACCTTGAATTGGCTGGGTTCTGTTTTACTCCCCCCTCTTTATTCATATTTCCTTTGCCTGTGCAGGAGCTGCTACATTGGTAAGAAGATCATTTTTTAAAATATATTTATATGCTGCTATTGAAAAAAATGTAAAAAAATGGAGTGTTGAGTATGTGATAAGCACTAATGTGCAATGTGCTGCAGTGTGTGATCAGCACTAATATACAACATGCTCTGTGCTGCACATTGGCAGAGAGATGATTTTCTTTCGAATTTGGTATAGGGATTTTAGGAGGTTGAGGGGGCTGGAGATGGCAGAGTGCAATGCAAAGGTGGAAAAGTGACATTTCAGTTACATGCTGGTTCATCACATTGTAAGGGGTGAGATTATGATACATTATGGTAAGGCACCTTGTTATATGAAGTGCTCATTCAGTTGTATGCTGGCTGGGGCATCACATTGTAAGGGGTAAGATGATAATACAGTATGATACAGGTACCTTGTTATAGGAAGTGATCATTCAGTTACATACTGGCTGGTGCATCACATTGCAATGGGTAAGATGATAATACAGTATGATACAGGTACCTTGTTATAGGAAGTGATCATTCAGTTACATACTGGCTGGTGCATCACATTGCAATGGGTAAGATGATAATACAGTATGATACAGGTACCTTGTTATAGGAATTGATCATTCAGTTACATACTGGCTGGTGCATCACATTGCAATGGGTAAGATGATAATACAGTATGATACAGGTACCTTGTTATAGGAAGTGATCATTCAGTTACATGCTGGCTGGTGCCTCACATTGCAATGGGTAAGATGATAATACAGTATGATACAGGTACCTTGTTATAGGAATTGATCATTCAGTTGTATGCTGGCTGGTGCCTCACATTGCAATGGGTAAGATGATAATACAGTATGATACAGGTACCTTGTTATAGGAAGTGATCATTCAGTTACATACTGGCTGGTGCATCACATTGCAATGGGTAAGATGATAATACAGTATGATACAGGTACCTTGTTATAGAAACTTCCCATTAGTGTCACATTCTGTGTGAGAGAAAATGTGATTTAGAAGAAACTGGGCATGACATATTTCAAGGTTTATCTGGCACTTGTGGCCTAGGTACACTCTGTGTGGACAATGCACCCCGATACTGGAACCGTTTATAATGTACTGTAATGTTACAGTGGTTCATGCCAAAAGAAATGGAGAGCTGGATTCTAAAAAAAAATATATATAGTACTCAAGCTGTAGAGACTTCATTTCCCATGACACCCCCATTAACCTTTGTGTTTTGTATAAATATGCACTTCATTCACTTGTGTGCCATGGCTTGATAAATACCTCTATGTCTAAATTTTGCCATTTGCTTCGGGATAAAATCCTTTTCACTGTGACTGTTCAGAGCTGCCTGCTTTCAGTTTTTTATAGTGGTCATTGCTGATATGCCAAGCTTTCTCCGATGTCTGGGGATCCCGCTCCCACTGGAACTACAAGTACCTACCCAGATTGACACAACACCCCATCTGTGAACCGGTAATTAGAGGAACCAATATAATTTACCTGTTGAATTGTCTGCATTGGAGTACTGCTCTACCACTAATCTCCAGTCCTTTAAACTTATAAAGTTGGACTACTACAAGTCTGTATACCTGTACCTGGAGACTCACATTCATGAATAATAGACCCGTTGGACACTTATTTTTACCCTGTAGATGCCGTTAAAACTTCTGCCTGTTCTGCCTGTTCTTGTTTAGACTTTGTTTATTAAGTTTTCATATATATATATATATGGGGCAAGGTCACAGTGTCACAATAGAATATAAAAGGAAGGAGACATATTTTTGTAAAGACTGATTGATCTTAATCAAAATAATCAAAATTTTAAAAAAAGTGTGGGGAGGAAGGGGAAACAGGCGTGTTGGGACCATGTGTCGAGGTGGGGAGTAGGGTAACATAAAACAGGGGGTAACATTAGGCAGTATAACTATGCAATTAAAGGTTAATGGTAATAGTCACAGGAAAGTAGCGCTTTTATACAATATAACACAATCATGGTTTGTCATGTATTAGGGTTAAACACTCTGAGCTGTGTAAGAATTCAGCCCATAAAAAACAAGTTCCCACTTGCGATTGTCCCCTGTTAGGGTCATAGTTTAAGAGATCCTCTGCAGCACGGATATCCTCTACTGAAGAAATCCATTCTTTTAGGTAAGAGGTGCTTGTTTGTTTCCAACGGATAGTAGTTTGGCTGTCAGAGATTTCTTGTATATTTGTGGTGGACGGACATTAAAGTGTAAAAGATACGCTTGCGGTGTGAAGGGGAGTGTTACGTCAGAGTAGCCTTCGATAATCAACCGTACAGAAGACCAAAACTTATGGACCAGGGGGCATGACCACCATATGTGTAGGAAGGTACCCCTTCCAGCTTTGCACCTCCAGCACACATCTGGGACAGAGGGGAATATTTTGTGCAGGACCGTGGGGACTCCATACCATCAAATCAGTACTTTGTATGAATTTTCCTCATTTTTGACTGACGCAGAGCATTTATGTGCCAGGAGAGCTAGCCTCTGCCACTGAGTGTCTGTAAATATGAGGTCACAATCCCTCTACCAACTACGTATGTAGTGTGGTTTCTTTGTGGGTTGTGTGTTAGTGAGGTGTGTCTGTATGGTTGAAATCAATTTAAGTGGTCTGCTTTTGGCCATGCAAAGTGATTAAATCATGGTAAGGTGAGGGAGTTGGCGAGGTGGAGGGGGCTAGGCTGTGATAAAAATGTCCGATTTGTTTGTGCAGCCAAATCAGGCCTATTGGAGAGTTATACTTCCCCAAGTCCCCTAGGGACTTAAATGAGCCATCATCATTCATAAAATGTCCCAATCTTGGGAATGGAACTTGGTCTGTGAAGAACCTATCAAACAGTCTTCCAGTTACCCCTGGGGGGAATGCTTCATTATGTGACAGTGAGAGTAGGGGAGAAGTTAAATTTAGTATCCCTGGGGTGTTTACAAGTTTTACCAATACGCGAATGGTAGGGGAGATAGTGGGTTGCGGCGATGCAAGATCAGTGAGTTGCCCCGGGGACACCCACACTGCTATGGGGATGGGGACCCGCATCGATGCCTGGTCAGATCAATATTTTTTTTTTTTTTCATCTTTTACTTTTTATTACATTTTTGATATAAAAGACAATACAAACAACCAACTGCAAATTGACATTACCTACAGATGGCACAAAACAGACAAGCATACATAAGATGGAATATAAACATAGCATTTTATAGCATCATGACTTAAATATTATCGATATTTCATAAAGCAAAGTGGCTAAGTGCGTTACCGAGTACTATTCAGTACGGATTCCGTTGCTCAGTTCCCCCAAACCACATAAGAATAAGATGCAAGTTAGGCGGTACCTCACAAAATGCTTTATGGATTATGTAAACATAAATAATAACATATTTTAGATAGGCCATTCATGTTAAATAGGGATCCCATTAATTCTTTCTTAACCTTTCCATCTCTGTATGTCACAAAACACAAAACAAAAACACTGTGCTTTTATATATTGGTCTGGGGTTGGCTCAACCCCTAGGTCAACCCCAGACTCAATCCCAAAATCCTTCGCCTATACTTGTGGTCGGTCGCTAATCGTCAGGGTGATCCCTGGGGGCTGCGGTCGTGGAGCTATTAAGCTCTCACTGTCTCAGGACATGCACTAATATTTAAATGCTCAAATAGGGGCAATCATCTGAATCCATACGTTCCATTCCTCGTTCCTCTCGGGGGAGGCTGATTGATATTTGGTAATTCCCTTTTCCATCCTCAGTTGATAAAGCAGTTGAGCTTCTACCTGCTTCCAACTGGGGACAAGGGACGACCTCCAGTTTCTTGTTAGAGCCAGTTTAGCCGCTAATAGAGTATGCACCACAAGATCTACTTTCTGACTCTCCATTTTTGGAAAATTTAGGTGCATTAAGAAGACTTCTGGTTTGAAGGGAAGCTTCTTCCCACTAAATTCACAGATCTGCTGGTCAACAGTTTCCCAGAATCTCCTAATAGGTTCACATTTCCACCATATATGTACCATGTCACCAATGTCAGTTCCACACCTCCAGCATTCTTTAGGTTGGTCTGGGTACATTTTGTTTAACCGGGAGGGGACCAGATACCACCAGTTCATAAGCCTGAACTGTAGTTCCACCAGACTCAGGGATCTTACTCTTTTATAAAGCGTCGACAGGGCTCCACACCAATTGTCCCGGGGGATCTCAACAGCCAGCTCTTTCTCCCATCTAGCTAAGCCAGAAATTGGGAGATTGCCTTCTTTAGTCCTTATCAGGTCTATGCAGAGTGAGAGTGTTCCCCTGGTTTTTACCCTGTCTAAAATATTCTTAATTCCAACGTCTAAGGCTATAGGGTCTCTATATAGGTGTTTAAGGAGGAAGCCTTTAATGCGCAGATAGGGAAACACTTCTGTTTTTAGGTGTCTATGGGATTCAGTTATTTCAGAGAAGGGTTTAATCCCTCCTTCCTTCAAGAAGTCCTGAATATTAATAAAGCCATTTTCTATCCACCTAGTCATGCTTAAGTTCTCCACGTTATATGTTATGACTTCAGTTGGTAGGAAGTATACCACTTTCCCCTCTAACCTATGTTCTCTTTTAAATTTAGACCAGAAGTCCATCAAATTTTGCAGGACTATACTATTATAATGTTTTCTATCCTTTTTTACTCCCCAAAACAACCCGAATAGGTCCTTTGTATCGGAAAGGTCCTGTTCTATACCGTACCACTGCTCCTCTATTGCTCCAATCTTTTGTGTGTTGAAGGCATGAGCGAGCAGATTGGCACTGTACAGTTCATTTATATCAGGCATTGAAGCTCCCCCCTCTTTTGGTTTCTTTTTAAGCCGTTGTAAACTGATTCTTGGCTTTTTCCCTTTCCAAACAAACTTATTAAACAATGTTTGTATCAGGGAGAGCCAACTGCTGGGAATGGTCAAAGGGATCATTCGAAACAGGTAGAGCCATTTTGGTACTATATAAGCTCGGATGATATTAATGCGGCCCCACCACGAGAAAGGCATTTTGGACCATTCCTTAAGTTGTTTACTGGTTTTTTTCATAAGTGGCAGAAAGTTAACCTCTACTATCTCCGAGGGATCCGGGACTATTTCTATACCCAAATAGTTCATACTTGTTGACCAGGTAAACTTATAATTTTCCTTTAGTGACACTTCCATCTCAGGGGGAATATTACATATCATAGCTAGGGATTTGCTCTCATTAAGCTTGTACCCGGATACCTTTGAAAAGGTGGACAGTTCAGATAGGACTTCTCTTAAGGAATTAACCGGGTCTTCTAAGGTTAGAATAACATCATCCGCGTACAAATTGATCTTCAGTTCCCCTAGCGGGGATCTGAAGCCCCTAATGGCTCTATTTTCCCGAATATGTATAGCAAGGGATTCAACTGAGATGATATACAGAAGGGGGGAGAGTGGGCACCCCTGTCTTGTTCCATTAGAGAGTGGAAAGCATTCAGATGAAAAACCTCCCCCCAGAACCCTTGCTGAGGGGGAGGAATAGAGAGCCATGATTGATTCTAGTATTCTACCAGTCAACCCAAATGCCCTCAGGGCCTCTCGAAGGAAACCCCACCCCACCCTGTCGAAGGCTTTTTCAGCATCAAGCGACAGGGTCAGGTGGGGTATACCTCTCCTGTGAACCGCGTCGAGTACATCAATTAATCTTCTGATGTTATTAGTAGATGACCTCCCCGAGACAAACCCCACCTGGTCCGGGTGGATCAAGGATGGAACTACTAATTTTAACCTGTTGGCCAAGATAGAGCTGTAAATCTTTATATCTGTATTTAACAGAGAGATTGGGCGATAGTTAGTTAAGAGGTCTGGACTTTTCCCCTCTTTCAGTATAGTTGTAATATTGGCTTGAAGCATCTCTGAGGGTGCCCTAGACTCCTCTGCCATCTCATTAAATGTCTTGGACATGTCTTGTTTCAAGCCATCCTTAAAGATTTTATAAAATAGGTTATTAAATCCATCCAGGCCCGGGGTCTTCCCTGGCTGTAAGGCATCTATTGATCTAAGCACTTCATCCTCTCTAATCGGCTCATTCAGTGCGGCCAATTGCTCCCTATTTACTTGTGGGAATGAGGTCCTTGAGAAATATTCTGCCAGTTGATCTACAGATGGTTGATCCGGTAGATTGTACAGAGTTTCGTAAAAATCTCTAAAAGCTGACCCTATTTCTTCCGGGGACAATAGAAGCTCGCCTCGTGATTTAATAGAGGTTACCCTCCTTCTGGCGTTGCGTTTCTTTAGTCTATTTGACATCGTGGTATTCACTCTATTCCCTTCATAGTACCACTTCCTGTTTAGCTGGTCCAGGTTCCTATTAACCCTTTCCAGCAAGGCTTCATTAATGGCTGCCTCGGTTCGCTGTATCTTCTGTGTAGTCTCCAAAGTCACCTTTTTAATATTCAACTCTGTGAGAGCATCTAAGTACATATAAAGTTCTTCTAGACTTTTATTAAATTTCCTCTTTTCTCTGGTGCCAATTTTAATCAGCTCCCCCCTCAGAACACATTTAAGGGTACACCAAACCATCACTCTGGAGGACCCTCTATCATTGTTTTCCCTAAAAAAGTTTGAGATAGTCTCTCTTAGATGCTGCTGATAGATCTTTTTTGACAACAAGGAGCTGTTCAGTCTCCAGTTAGACCTGCCCTGAGAGTCTCCACCCCCGAGAGTCATGACCACCGCATTGTGATCAGACCAAGCCACTTGTTTGATGTATATGTTTTTAACTATCCTTGTCAGATATCTATCTCCAAAAATCATATCCAGTCTTGAATATGATAAGTGGGTTTTTGAAAAGCATGTAAAGTCTGACTCCCGGGGGTGGAACACCCTCCATAAATCCAACAGCCCAGAGTTTCTCATGAGCTCCCTTAATCTCCTAGAGTTGTTATTGTCCTGCCTGCTATTCCCCTTCTCTCCGGCTGTCCTCCTATCTTGGTCAGCATTCATTATGCAGTTGAAATCCCCCAGGAGAATTAGGGTTCCCTGCCTCACCCCTATATGGATCTGACCAGTTAAGATCTGCCTCCCTCTCCTCACATTTTTTTTTAGTGAGGGAGAGAGACAGATCAAAGTTATAAAAGTAAGTTTAAGTACCATTAAATAATAAATACACAATACACTAATAATAAAACAAAAAAAACATTTTTATAAAAGCAATTCCCTGCGTTTAACCCCTTCCCTGCCACTGATCTTGCGTAAGCAGGGATCGTGAACATCAGCGCATTTATTTTAGCTGTTTGTGCATTTTTTAGGGGTTCATTTTTTTGTACTGTAATTTATTACAGTACTAAAAAGGCTCTTCTAAGAGTTATTAACCCCTTCTTTGCTGTTGATCACTGCTTACACAATGATATTGACGGGAAAGCAATTTTTATCTGTCTGCATATTTTTTTAATTTTTTTTTTTACACATACCCGCTAGGGGATTACGTGTAAAGTAAAATATTTTAGATTTTTTTTTTTTAACCTGTCTGAGGGCATAGCGATCAGTAACAGCGAATTAGTGGCAAAGGCGGTTTGGTGACTGCTCAAATAAGCTCACCATTCTCCCTGGTCAGATCAAAATTGGTCGGATCAATATTCACAAATATTGATCTGCCTCCCTCTCCTCCCTTACATTTTTGTGATGGAAAGAGACAGATCAGTATTAGTGATATAAAATAACATTTAATAAAATTGTCAGGTTTTATGAAAGCCATTCACTGTGTATTAAACACTTCCCTGCCATTCATCTCTGTAGAAGCAGTAATCTTGCAGAGCAACAGTATGTTTTGCTGTCTGCCCAGTTTTATGGATTAATTTCTTTGTACTGTAATGTATTACAGTACTAGATAGGCTCTTATAAGAACCCTTCTTTGCTCAAGATCACTGCTTAGGCACTGATTCTGAGGCCGCGGACTCAGGGTTCGATTTTGACAATGGTCAGCTTCCTGATACATCATCTAGTGATGTATCGGTGGCTGCTGAGCCTTTGCCACAAGGAGTGATGGGTGTCTACCTTCAAAAAATATATGGTTTGCTGGGGGTAAATTACATTGGCTGGCTTCAAAAATATATCCCATATAGGACACGGACGCAGGTTGACTACATGTCAGAATTCCAAGTTGGAATTTTGAGATGCGCATCTCACAAATGTTGCCTTCTAGTCAAAAAACAAACCAACAAACCTATGCATGGGTGGTATCACTGTACTCGGGAGATGTTGCTGAACATATATTGGGTTGTTGTTTGGCAGTGGCATATACCAGAATCTGTGAATTCATGCCTGAAGTACAATGCATGTGGAAAAAAAACTCCCAAAAAAGTACTACTTCAAACCTTTACAAAGGCTGGTGGTAGGATTAGTACATATACAGTATTAAAATACCACCATTTGAAATACCTTAGGATGTCTATTTTCCAAAAATATATGGTAAAATACATTGGACGGCTTTGAAATTGTTCCAAATGGAACATGGGCGCAGGCTGACTACATGTCAAAATTCCAGGTTGGATATGCGCACCCCCTAAATTTGGCCTTTTAGCTGCAAAACAAACCAACAAACCTATGCATGGGTGGTATCCCTGTACTCAGGAGATGTTGCTGAACACATATTTAGGTGTTGGTTGGCAGTGGCAAATACCAGAATCTGAAAATTCCTGCCTGAACTACAATGTGTGTGGGAATAAAATGACATCCCAACCAATTGACAAAGGTTGGGGGTATAATTAGTACTTGGAAAGTGTTATAATACCACAATTTTAAATACCCTATGATGTCTAGTTTTCCAAAATATATGGTTTGATGGGGTAAAGTACTTTGGAACATGGGAGCAGGCTGACTACATGTCAAAATTCCAAGTTGGAAATGTACCCCCCCCTAAATTTGGCCTTTTAGCCCCCAAACAACCCAACAAACCTACGCATGCATGGTATCCCTGGACTCGGGAGATGTTGCTGGACACATATTGAGGTGTTGTTTGGCACTGACACATAACAGGATCTGTGAATTAGTGCTCGAAGTTCAATGTATGTGGAAACAAAACATTAAAAAATTACTAACCTAAAATTTGACAAAGGCTGGTGGTAGAATTAGTGCATGTAAAGTGTTAAAATAATTCCATTCGAAATACCCTAGGGTGTCTAGTTTACAAAAATGTATGGTTTTGTGTGGTAAAATACACATCCTGGCTTCAAATATGTCCCAAATGGAACATGGGCGCAGGATTTTCTGCATGTCAGAATTCCAAGTTGAGAAACCAAAAAGCGCACCTCTCAAATGTGTCTTTTTAACCCCCAAATAATCTAACTAACCTACACATGGGTGGTATCCCTGTACTCAGGAGATGTTGCTGAAAACATATTGAGGTGTTGTTTGCCACTGACACATAATAGGATCTATGAATTCATGCCCAAAGTACAAAGTACAATGTATGTGAAACAAAATTACTATCGAAAACATTGACATAGGCTGGTGGTAGAATTAATGCATGGAAAGTGTTAAAATACTACCATTTGAAATACCCTAGTGTGTCTAGTTTTAAAAAATATATGGCTTTGTGGGGTAGAATACACTTTTTGGCTTAAAAAATGTCCCAAATGGGACATGGGTGCAAGTTTTCTGCATGACAGAATTCCAAGTTGGAAAACCAAAAAGCGCACCTCTCAAATGTGGCCTTTTAACCCCCAAATAACCTAACCAACCTATACATGGGTGGTATCCCTGTACTCAGGAGATGTTGCTGAACACATATTGAGGTATTTTTTGGCACTGACAAATAACAGGATCTGTGAATTCATGGCCAAACTACAATGAATGTGAAAAAAATTACTACCCAAAACATTGACATAGAGTGGTGGTATAATTAGTGCATGTAAAGTGTTAAAATTCTACCATTTTAAATACCCTAGGGTTTCTAGTTTTAAAAAATATATGGCTTTGTGGGTTAGAATACACTTTCTGGCTTCAAAAATGTCCCAAATGGGACATGGGTGCAGGTTTTCTGAATGTCAGAATTCCAAGTTGGAAAACCAAAATGCGCACCCCCTAAATGTGGCCTTTTAGCCCCAAAATAAACCAACAAACCTATGCATGGGTGGTATCCCTGTACTCAGGAGATGTTGCTGAACACATATTCAGATGTTATTTTGAAATATCCCTTCACATTCTAAATTGCAATCTATGTGAAAAATTAAAAAAAAAAAAAATTGCTGCAAACTTTGGCAAAGATTGGTGCTAAAATGGCTACATGAAATGTGTCAAAATACCCCAAGTTAAATGTCCTGAGTGGTCTAGTTTTCAAAAATATGTACATGTTGGGGGTAATTCATGTATTTAGTACAGATATCAGTGTTACAATGTCATTTTCGCTAATTTTGAAAAAAAGGATTTTAAAATAGCTTTGCACTACTTATAGTTCTGGCCCTGTAACATGAATAAAAAAGCACAAAAACATAAAACATGGGCAATTTCTGAACTCAGGACATATATTAGAAACTATTTAGCAGTGTTTTTTTGTTGTCTCTTGTACATGAGTATAAAAGTCATAAAAAATTATTTTTTTTTCATTTTTTTGCCATATTTTATTTTTTTTTTTACATCAAATTATATGCTAATATCAAAATAATGGTATAAAAAGAAAGCCCTTCTTATGACGATAAAAACGATACATAGTTTGTGTGGGTACACTAAATAAGACAGAAATAAATTACAGCAAAGCACAAACACCTCAGAAATGTTAAAAAAGCCCATGTCACCAAGCGTCGGACAAGCCCCAAAAAAACATGTCACTAAGGGGTTAAGGGAGATCTAGACCACCTCTGTCCTTATGTTTTGTTAAATATTTGTATCTTAACCTAGGGGCCTTGCCCTTCCTTATACATTTGGAAAATGCAGTTTTAACTTCCTGAAAAATCGATTTGGGTAGGAAGATGGGGAGAGCTTGAATGATATATATGAGCATGTTCATTTTAATGGTTGCTATACTTCCAAACCAGGATATGGGTTGTTTGGTCCACCTAGATAAATCAGTGTGTATTTTTTGCAGTAAGGGCTAAAGTTTTGTGTGGAATATGAGTTTGGGTTGGGAAAGGGGGGATTTGGATTCCTAAGTATGTCAGGCTTGAGTGTCTCCATTTAAATGTAAATTATTGTTTCAGGCTAACTGTGCCTGGGGAATGGATACATTGAGTCTTCCGACTTAGACAGGTTTACCTTGAAGAAGGAGAGGGCACTATATGTATTAATTTCAGTCAGTAGGTTGGGTAAAGACATGGTATGCTGTGTCATGGTGAGTATGAGATTATCGACGAAGACGGCCCACCTTGTGGCAATGGGGACCAATATCCAGCCCATGGATAGATGGGTTTGTCCTAATAGCTGAGATGAATGGCTCAAGGACCAAACCAAAGAGGAGCGGGGACACGGGGCACCCCTGGCGCATGCCCTTTGACAGGGTGAGCGGTTCCGACAGTATGCCATTTATCCATATCCTTGCCGAAGGGGCATGGTAAAGCGCATTAATCCAGTTATATATGGCATCTCCTAACCCAATATGTCATAGAACAGCTCTGAGGAAAGGTCAGCTGACCCTTTCAAACGCCTTCTCAGCATCAGTGAACAGCAACATCAAAGGAGTGGATGTTGCGTTGGCTTGATGTATAAGGTTTATTACTTTTACAGTGTTTTTTCCTTCTTCCATCTTTCTTTTCCCTGTTCACCCACTTTTTTTTTTATAATTTCTCATCTTATATGTGGTATGCACAAACCTTTTTTTAGTTTTCATTTTTATATCATTTATCTTAGATTTATTCATGTGCCAAGCTGTCTGGCTAATGTAAGGATCATGCATTTTAAGATATACTTTGGTTTTCTCAGTCAGGGGCTTGTCCCCATACCTGGTTTTGTGCATGTTTTTTTTTTATGGCTGTGTGTAACTTTTCCCGTGTTCGCGCATAACTTGTCTGTTTACAAAATAGTTTACAAAGTTTGTGCTATGGTGGAGTGAAATACCTAATTCGCCCATGAGAGGGCATCATGAGCCCATGGAAAATGTTTGTTTGGATAATATTCATTGTCTTATTACTTACATTTCAGATTTTACTGATGTATGTTTGATTCATACAAAATCACAAAACAAGTCCTTTTTCTCTATTATACAGCATATTCTGTTTATAATAATTTCTAATATGTGAAATAATTTATTTTTATGTTGGTTCTTAATGACAATTGTTATTCCTTTGTCTCTAACATCTACTATGCATCTAAACCCAATGTGTGTCCAGCAGAAACCTGGCGGACCTGGCCATGCTAGCTGTAACCTAACAGGGAAAAACACATGTGGATTTGTGCTTTGTACAGGCTTCTGTGAGTTATATGTATGTGCACATTGCAAGTATAGTTAATATTTGGGAATCTTTTTGATCTTATCAAGTGATAATGGAACTTAAATTCAACTGTACAATGTTTTTGAAAATGTATGTTTATTGAAATATTTTTTAACTTAATAGTTACGTCACTATCTGTACAATATGGATTTCGCAGTTGGTTCAAGGGATCCAGAGCCTTATTTTACCGAAAATGGAGAACATGTCAGCCCAACCATGATTTCAAACTTGAGATTTGAACCTGATGGATCTATATTAGATGTGCTTGTAGGAGTCTATACACATGATGAAAACATTCGTATAAACTCTGAAATTATCCAATGGAAGACGAGTGACAACAAGGTTAGAGAGTGCTCCTCAGTAGTTGCATTGGATAAAACATGATCCCTTTGGATGAAGGTTAAACTCCATTTCTATTTTCTGAAGTACTTGCAGTGATGTTATCATGAGTGGATAATACACTGTGTTGGATTACCATTTACTGGTAAACAGCTTTTTTTCATTAAAAAAAATATTACCCACAAGGGATTCATAACAAGACTTCATGGATTCATAAACATCACTAGGATTGACTTAGACCTTCATCCTTCTGAGTTAGATAAAATGATTACCATTAATTAGAGTCATAGGAGAACCCCTGGATGTTGAGTAAAAGTAACATCCTCAGTATGTAAATTTCCTGAATTAACACTTTGGGGTCAATTCGAGAATAGCTCGAGGAGGTTGACATTGGAGGTCAACTTTCACTTTGAGATTAAGTCAAATTTGACCTCCGAGTTGACCTGAGTCAAAATCAAACTCCTCTGTGAAGTCAAACTCAAGTGTCATGTTTAGAGGTTGAGTTTCACTAAGAAACAAAAAAATGGTGGTGTAATGTTCATCTTTGATAGGAAATAATGGGACTCACCAGCATTAAAGTAGGTGAGCAGCGAGAAGTGATTTCCCTCACCCAAGTCAAACTCGACCTCCAAACTTGGGTGCCGAGTTAGACGTAGAAGGAAAAAATGTTAGTTTAATTTTGCCTCCCATAGATTATAATGAGAGGGGAATTGATTAAATCTATTTTTGAGACTAAATCAAACTCAACCTCCAAACTCAGGTGCCAAGTTTGATTTTATCGCTACCTCCTCGGTATATCACATCTCGACCTTGCATAAATGTTAGAGTGAATATGATTTTGCGAGGTTAAGATGAGGTATTTGAAATGGAGGGTGAGTCTATTCGAGTTTGGAGCACTAATCTCGACCTCCAATCTTGAATTTTAACGAATAGACCTTTTAGTTATTATTATAATTGATACTATTGTTTGCTATATATGATCGATTTTCACTTAGGTTCAGATTTATGCCAAGTTTATTATTAAAGTAAAGACCTTTTTGATCCTATGCTAAATGTTGGATGACCTTTAAGCGGCAAAAGCTTCCATCTTTGTCAGGGAGTGTTTAGACATTAAAAAATATTTTTTGGATTGGACATGATTCTGGAACAAACTCCACCCATAATTACATAGTAGTTTAGGTTAAAAAAAAAAAAAAAAAAAGACTTGTTTCCACCAAGTTCAACCCTTTTCCTATTCTTGTTTACCACTGTTTATTAAAAAAGAAGGCAGCTCTGCGGATACCTGGATCTGGATCCCAGTCTTATAGTCAGACCTCGATTTGCGGTCAGACTATAAGACAACCTCAAATATAAGACAAGGGGTCTTTTTCAGAGCATTTGCTCTGAAAAAAACCTTGTCTTATATTCGAGCAAATACGGTATATGTATGCACATACATCAAACATCATTACATTTAACCCCCCAATAGTGCATTCATTCTAAATGCAGAGGGCATTATGTAGGATACGAACTAAGTCCCAATTACTAATATGTTTTCAGGTCCCAATATCGCGATGCTCAGAGCAGTGTTTACCTGGAGAAAGAAAAATTCCAACATCTGGAATCCACCCCTGCTGTCATAACTGTGTAGAGTGTTCAGAGGGAGAGATATCTAATGTGACAGGTAAGTACGGTTTACACCATTTCGTCAAACAAATAATTTTCTGTAGCCTCTCTATGCTTAAAATTGGCCTCAAGTCAATATTTTTTCTGGCCTGGCGCTATAATAGGTGTGTATACACTACCAAGAAGTGCAGTGATAACTTGTTGAATGTTGCAATGATATTGTAAACAGCTTGTCCAGACCCAACTGCAGTCATTCTGATGTCTGCGCTGAATAAACACATTGACAGGTAACCTGATATACTGTGACCCTGTGCAGTAGTGACATCAATGCAACCTGAGAAGGAACCGCATGGTGGTCTGAATTATAAAAACAAGAACCAATGAACAAGGTGGTAGAACATAAGAAGGGGAATGCTGAATAGGAGAGAAGGCAATTAAGGAAGGGAAAGGAACAATGGATTACCAGGCTACTTCCTACTAGAAAGTGCGTTTAGGCAATTAGAAATGAATAGAAGGCAACTAAGAGGGGTATGAAAAGCTATTAAGTGTAATAGGGAAGCTGAAGGGGATTAACTGCAGTAGGTAATGCAATAAAACCCTGCTAGCATGTCCTATTTAGTAGTAGATCGAGACATTTGTGATGGTGACATTAGGTATAAGACAAAATAGTACCCTAGAAAAGGACATTAGAATTAACACACTGCAATTGCACAAAAAACTTGCCTTTTTATTGTATTCAGACAGTGAAAACTGCATGAAGTGCCCAGACAACGAATGGCCCAATGAGAAGAAGGATCAGTGTATTCCCAAAGTCGTGGAGTTTCTGTCCTACTCGGATGATTCTTTGCCTGCAGTACTGGCATCTGGTTCCATTGTCTTTTGTCTAACAGCTGTGATAATATTGGGGTTATTTATTACACACTGGGATACCCCTATTATCAAAGCCAATAACAGGAACCTCAGTTTCATTCTCCTGGTCTCCATCATGCTGAGCTTCCTCTGTGTGTTTCTGTTCCTTGGTCGTCCTGTGGATATAACCTGCATGCTTCGCCAAATCTCTTTTGGAATCATCTTCTCAGTAGCTGTATCTTCTGTGTTGGCCAAGACTGTCATGGTTTTTATTGCTTTCAAATCCACCAAACCTGGCAGTATGTGGAAGAAATGGCTTGGATTCAAACTATCAAATTCTATAGTCGTAATGTGTTCATCTGTTCAAATCTTTATTAGTATAAGTTGGTTGGCTACTTCTCCTCCATTTCAAGAACAGGACACACACTCCAGTCAAGGGAAGATCATCATTCAGTGTAATGAAGGTTCTGTTATTGCATTCTACTCTGTCTTGGGTTATATGGGATTTCTGGCAGCTGTTAGTTTTATTATAGCTTTTTTAGCCAGGACATTACCAGACAGTTTTAATGAAGCCAAGTACATCACCTTCAGCATGCTGGTGTTCTGCAGTGTTTGGATTGCAATGATCCCAGCCTATCTGAGCACCAAAGGGAAATACATGGTGGCTGTAGAGGTTTTTGCCATATTGGCTTCAAGTGCTGGACTTTTAGGCTGTATATTTTTGCCCAAATGTTACATGATTCTGTTTAGACCAGAAATGAACACAAAATCATATTTGCTTGGGTGTCAGAAAAAAAAAATTATCCATGAAATAGTACATATGTAAATACATTGTTATATTAATTCTAAGGTGTGTTGCATAGTTTAATCTTTCAAAAACCCTCTCTTAATAAGAACAGTCTTCGGCCATTGCCAATCAGATCATAGTTTTGGAAATAAAAATGTTTTTTTATTTGACATAGACACAGACAATGACCAGTCTCAACTGGAGACTGTCAAGAGATCCATTCTGGCCTCCCTTAAAATGAGTAAGAATGCTAGGTTGTCTTAATGGCCTTGTAAACAACCTTTTAATTCCATTTGGTGTGTGACAGAGGCTCTTTCGATTGGGTGATTTCAGTACAGCTTTATTTGCCCAGGTGCCCTGTGACGGTCACCATTCATGTGGTGCACATGCTCCCCCCACCTGTCCAAGTCACAGGCAATGGTAAGGTATAGTTATTAGATAATAAAATACATTACTGGTTTGTATTTACTTCATTTCATTTCTCCTGCTATCCTTTCATTATCACCCCACCATCCCTTGCAATTGCTCCCACAGTACCTGATTGCACACCCAGAACACACTCTGCACGAAGATGAATGGAGCCAAAACCACGAGGTTATCAGTGGTACTCATAAATAAAAACACACTTACTCTAAACTTGCAATCTAATAAAAACTTCCGATTAGACCTAGCACAAAATATATATATATAATGCAATATGTATGGATATCAAGGTACAAATGACTGGAGGGGTCAGGGGAACTCACAAGTCTAAATTCAATGAGGTGAAACGACATGTGCAGGCACATAGGGCATGACATTCACCCATTGATGGTATTCCATGAGACTCCAATGGTAAATATAAAACAATCTGTATTAGCTGATACAAGTATCAAATACTGAATTACCTTGAAGAACACTTAAAATCAAGGATAAGATAACGGCAATAGTCCATATGCTAACAGGAGGAATGCTACTTTAACAGGGAGCTTTAAGAGTTGCTTCCAGATAACTTTCTGGATGCAAAACAAGAGGGTCTTGTACAGTAAGGGAAAATATCAACTGATCTAAAGAAAATGTTTATTTAATCTTTAATCCTATTTAATCTCCTGTAAAAAAAAATGTAGGGCACAATATGAGGGGCGCACAACTGTCCAATTTAAAACAGGTATTAGAGAACATTTTAACCAGTATTAAGATCCAGTATTTGAAAGCTCTAATAGGTAGGCATGTTTCCAAATTGTAATACTTTTTACTTTACCTTTTTAGGCATTGAAAGGATTATGGGATCTGATAGCGGCTGTAATATTTTTCATGCGTTAAACCAGAGAGAAGTTTTCTGGATCTTTGGTTTGTCCCCTAAGGATTGAATTCTCAGTTTTTCACCTGTTATTTTGCTGGCAGACTATAACCTTATTATAATAATTACCTGCATTCTCTCTACAGGGTTTAACTTACCTGTACTTTAATATTTCACATTTCAAGCCTTTTATCCCCTGCCATTATTACTAAATTAGTTTATTGCTTGCAGCCTGGCAGGACTGTTTCTATTTAAAATGCATCCATGGTTAGGGTTCCAGCATCCTTGTCCTGTGTAACAGGGCTATAGAGATTTTGTTCTGTATATTTTGTGCATTATGATGTTTGTTAATATGTATTCTTGCTGCTTACATACTGCTTTTTTCCATGATTACGGGTTTCACGGGGTTTTTACGGGCCCTGTACAATAAGGATTTTTCAGTATATTTTGTATGTTAAATATATAAACATGAAATGAACACACTGTAAAATAAATCAATATGATCATACGTGAAAACTCAGCTCCTTCAAAGGACTCCTCACAGTACTGTGTGTAGAAATGGATTAGAAAAGTAGTGCTGGATTATGTATAAAAAATACAAATAAAATCATAGTGTAACATATATTAATTAAAATGTTATTAAATATTGTGGGATATCACACTCACAAATGAGTGTAAATTCCATAAGGATTCTGGAGATTATGTTCTGTGCAAAGTTTAGAGTAATACCAAAAGGATCAATACAAGATCTCCTTTAATGGAGCAACTTACATGATGAAGAAGCCCAATATGGGATAAAACAGCAGATATTACAACCGGATGAAACAAGGTCTGGACAATTCAAAAATGGGAAAAGTAGCCTCTCTACTTTCGCCAAGTGCTCAGGAAGCCAAGGTATTCCCATATGTGGACAAATTCGATTTGACTTCCTACGTTCAGTCGTGTGTAAACGCCAGCACTGGAAGTGACGTTAGAGTTCCACCTTTGTTGTTATGCATTCCACTCTGCTCTCATTGCGTTCCACAGTCATGTTTATGGAGAATGTAGTGTGAAATCAGTACCTCTTTGTAGTGGATGGTTTATTATGGTTGAGGAGGTCTCATTTTCACACATACATATATTTTGTTAATAAAAAAAAAGAAAATTTAATAGAATATAGAATAAAAATAATAATAAATCGGGGGGGGCGGGCGCGTGGTCTGGACACACTCCAAGATGGACGCAATTCACTGACGCTCCATTTTGGAAGAGGTGCTTATGTAAATTTTCTAAAGAAAACAATGTACCTATTGATCACACTACCTCAATATGACATTCCCAACGTCAAAAGAAATCAGAAGAGAAACTTTCCGGCTACTTCCAACCTAAACATAAGAAGAAAAACTTACCTTCTTCACCAGACTCGGTGGAAGCGCCATTTTCTGACACAGAAGAGCGGGAACCCAAAAAAATCCAAACAAGAACGATGTTTCAAGGGACTGGCCTCAATCGATGACATTAAACAATTACTGTCAGAGATGAAAAAAGAATGGCATCAAGATAATATAAGTTTAACGGAAGAGGTGAAAAGAGAAATCAGCGAATCAGTTCTCGCACAGACCACATAGAACACAAAATGGGTGAATTCTCTGATTCACATAACACGCTGATTGACAGCCATGCGATCTTGGAGAAAGAAGTTACACAGCTCCGCAATAAAATTACAGATGCCGAAGATCGTTCGAGGCGCAATAACTTGAGAGTGCGTGGTGTTGTGGAATCAATCTCCAATGAAGACCTGGAAGACTTCCTCCACGCTTTATTCTCCATATTATCAGTACCTTTATCGGAGACTGAAGCCATGATTGACAGGGCTCACAGAGTCCTTAAAGCATGAAGTACTCCTGCAAATGCCCCTCATGATGTAGTAGTGCAAGTACACTTTTACAAATATAAGGAAAAGATTTTGGAAGCAGCCAGATCTAAAATGGAGGTTCCAGAAGAATGTAAAGATATACAAATCTTCACGGATTTATCTCCCCTGACACTGCAACGCAGAAGAGAATTTGATGAAGTTACCAAAGCGCTGAGAACCAGCAACATTAGATATCGTTGGGGATTCCCGGTGAAATTGATCATATATCGCAATGAAGTGCAGAAGGTCATCTATACACCAGAAGATGGAAAACATTCACTACAAATCTGGAATGTTCTGTCAGAAAATACAGAGCAAATACAAACACACAAATCTCCAAGCGAGATCTCCAAATAATGGCATACGGTGGCAATGGCAAAATCCACTACTTGAAGATCTCTAAATTACCTTAAGGTTTATTATCCTGGAGATCCAGTACAGGTGTGACTGTTAACTCGTTTTGTATTCTTGTTGCTGTTTGTTTTTTTTTATTCAAACATGACAGACGTAAACCCTGTCTCATATAGACTGCATTACTTTCTACTCAGGTTATTTTTTTTTTTTTAATACATCCTGAGATAAGGAGATTTTTACAGGGTCATTATATATTGTTATTGCTGTATAATAACACATTGTACTATATTACCACACGACTCGCTTAGGTAATTTTGTTATTAGATATACTTGGTACGAAATCTGTTATAAGAGATATTCTCATTTAATGAGACATTGTCAATCACCTTTTAACTAAATGGCTATTCATTAATACCCAAAAAGCTCATACTACATATTAATGATGTTATAAATCTGTCTTATCGATATAAGCTGCACACCATATGTCTCATGATTGCTAATTGTTGTCATGGAAACATTGATTTCTTACCTTCCCATGTACTTTTCAGTCACATTGCATCCAAACTGTTTCAGTACACACTCCCTAGATATGTTTCTCACTTTACAAGGGAGTAAGTTGGCGAAGTGTTCCAACTTTCTGAAGAGAAGCAAGTTTTTCTTCTCTTACCTATTTTCTACTGTATTTTTCTTATTTTTGGTATCTGTATTGTTTCTCAGTCTTTTCCTTTCTATTCTTTTTCTTTTTCTTTTCTCTATATGTACGCAGACATTAAGGTCACATTTCTAGAACATCACATGTTGATGGCACTATATTTTCGTATACACTAATATGGGTTTGAAGTTTGTTTCTATAAATGCAAAAGGTCTCAATTCCCCTCACAAAAGGAGATTAGTGATGGAGGAAGCCAGAAATTCTAATGCAGATATCTTATTTATTTAAGAAACTCATTTTGATAAGAAAAAATCTCCTAAATTTACCCATAGGCTTTATCCCAATGTGTTTCATGCAATGGCAGACTCTAAAACAGCAGGGGTTTCTATCTATAATAATAAGTTGCTGGCTTTCTCCCTCACCGATAAAATAATAGACTCTAAAGGTCAATTTCTAATTTTGAACTACTCCATTAATAATGTTACCTATACCTTAGTTAATGTATACTCTCCAAATTAAAACCAACTACCCTAACTAATTAAGGGTCCTTAATATTGGGAGGGGATTTTAATTTAGCTATGGATCCTAGTTTGGATACCACGGTTGTCAAAAACTCTAAAAGAGCTCTTACTATTTTTAAACTCTCTAGAAAATTCAACAATTTACGAGATGGCTAAGGTTGGTCTGACACATGGAGATTACTTCATCCAAACGATAAAGAGTTTTCTTTTTACTCTGCCCCACATAATACCTACTCAAGAATTGATTATTTTATAGTGGAAAGTCATTGATTCAAAGATTATTAGCTAGTTATATTGGCATCATTTCTTGGTCTGACCATGCCCCAATTTCTTTAAATCTCAATGAACAATTTCAAACGGGATGTAGCTATCCCTGCAGATTTAATGATTTTCTTTTAAATGATGAATCAATTAAAGATAATGTATCTACACAATTAAAATTATATTTTAAAGAAAATATACCTTCCGATATTTCCAAAGTTAATGTATGGCTTGCTCATAAGGCAGTAGCAAGAGGTCTTCTGATAAAAGAAGCATCTAGGAAAAAAACAAATTAGATTTGTTGATAGATTTAACAACCATACAGAAACAACATAAATCGTCACCATCCCCAGACTTAAAACTAAAAATAGATAATATTAAAAAAGATTTGCAATCACTTCAAATGCAAGAAACTGAATTTATGCTTCGAAAACTTAAAACAAAATACTATATACAAAATAATAAAACAAGTACAGCATTAGCTAAACAACTGAGGCAACAAAAGCCAAAATTGCTTACATAAAAACAAAGTATTATGAGAAACTTTATAATCTTAAAGGGGATGATACCATTTCTGATCCTTCTGACAACGATATATCTACCTACCCAGTGCTATATTTACCGCGAGGCATCCTAGGTGGATGTTTAGGGCGGCAAAATTTGGGGGGCAGCAGCGCCCCCCCGCACTGAAAAAAAACCCCCAAAAAAACAGCCCTTTAAAAAAAAAAATAGACCGCCCTTGCAGACAGAGACGAAGGTGAGAGGGGATCGGAAGATCCCCCTCACCATCGCTCTGCCTGCCAGGCTGCACGGGGAGCCAAACAGGCAGCACAGAGAAACCTCCTTGCTGCCTGTTCGGCTCCCCATGCAGTGTGACACGGAAGATCCGACAGTCACGTGACGGGCGCGCTGATGTCATACACGCGCCGGGTCATGTGACCTGTCGGCACAATCGCCTGGGAGGCGAACAGGCAGCATAGAGAAGACCATGCTGCCTGCCACTAGCCACCAGGGAAAGGTAAGTGCTGGGGAGAGGGGGGGATTTGGGGAAATTGGCTGGGGCTTAATAAATGGCAAATAACACTGGCATAAATTGGGCAAATTGGCTGGCATATTACATGGCAAATAACAATGGCATAAATTGGGCAAATTGGCTGGCATATAATGGCAAATAACAATGGCATAAATTGGGCAAATTGGCTGGCATATTAAATGGCAAATAACAATGGCATAAATTGGCTGCCATATTAAATGGCAAATAACAATGGCATATCATTGGGCAAATTGGCAGGGGCATATTAAATGCAAATAACAATGGCATATTATTGGGCAAATTAGCAGGGGCACATTACATGGCAAATACCACTGGCATATAATTGGGCAAATTGGCAGTGGCATATTAAATGGCAAATAACACTTGCATATTACTGGGCAAATTGGCAGGGGCACATTAAATGGCAAATAACACTGGCATATTATTGGGCAAATTGGCTGGGAATATTAATGGCAAATTATACTGGCATAATATTGGGCAAATTGGCAGGGGCTGATTAAATGGCAAATACTGGCATATTATTGGGGAAATTGGCTGCGACTTATTAATGGCAAATAATACTGGCATATTATTGGGCAAATTAGCTGGGAAATATTATGGGCAAATAATATTGGCAATGTGTATGTAATGGGGTGATGGGGCATGTCTTTGGTGTGCAACGTGGGTTATGGGTCATGTCATGGGTAGGGGGGGTGCCCAAAATTTGTCTGCCTAGGGCAGCACAAAACCAAGATACACCACTGTACCTACCTCTCCAAAATCGATCTCCCACAAAAAACATTAAATCTTCCTATTTCAGAACTTGAACTACGTAATACTATTAAGAATTTGAAAATGCATATGGCCCTTGGTCCTGATGGTTTTACCAATCTGTGTTATCAAGTATTTGGTGATATCCTAATTCCCCATTTAATTAATTTCTATAATCACAGTAAATCTCTAAAGAATTTTTAAAAGCATATAGTACAACTCTACCCAAGCCAGGCAAAACACCAGATATTTGTAAAAATGTTATACCAATATCTTTACTGAACACAGATACTAACATGTATGACAAAGTTCTAGCAGATGGGTTAAGTGATTTCTTACCTACCATAATACATTATGATCAAGTGGGCTTTATCAGAACAAGACAATCTTCAGATAATATGAGAAAAATCCTCAATGTTATGCAGTTTGTGAATAAACATAAAATCCCAAGTCTTTTTCTCGCATTGGATGCGGAAAAGGCCTTTTATCGCTTACATTGGGTATACATGAAACAATCTTTATTGAAATTTGGCTTTCCACAAGAGTTCATTGATTCCATTTTTGCATTATACAAGGGTCCTTCTGCACAAGTTAATGTCTCAGGTTTTTTATCACCATCATTTGAGATTTCTAAGAGGACAAGTCAAGGATGTCCACTTTCCTCACTTCCTTATGCCCTCTCACTAGAATCATTAGCCAATATTATCAGATAACATCCTGACATCTCGGGTATTACGACCTCTACCTCCTTCACATGTAAATTGGGACTCTATGCTGATGACATTCTATTAACATTATCAAATTTACAAATTATTCTTCCCAATTTACATGAGGTCTTTTTACAATTTAGTAAAGTGTCTTATCACAAAATGAATACTTCTAAATCGCAAGCCTTACCTGTTCATGTACCACATCAGATACTTGAGAATTTAAAGCAAACCTTCAAATTCAATTGGAGGACTTCATTTTTTACCTATTTAGTTATTAATATACCAAAAAATCTTAAAAACATCCATGAGCTTAATATCCTCAAATTGATAATTCACGTTAAACAATGTTTTAAGGACTGGTCTAATATATTTCTATCCTGGCTTGGAAGAATTTCAGCAGTCAAGATGATGATCCTACCTATTTTTATACCTTGCTCAAACTACACCCTTAGCTATTCCTAAAAAGATAATTGCCAACCTTTGAAAAACAAATAAAATCTAATTTTATCACCCAAGGTGAAAAACCAAGGATTTCCTTCCACATACTCCAGCGTAATAATGCTAAAGGTGGATTAGGTATACCAAATGTTAAATACTATGATATAGCGGCTGTTTAATCCCAAATTATCAAATTTCATTTAAAACAACATATAATAGCATGGCTAGATATGGAAAATGATCATATACCCCTGTTTACATTGGATCAACTCCTCTGGTTGCCGACTACACATAGATCAGTGTTATATAACTTCTTTTCATGTACCGACCTAGCTTTGTCATACTGGGATCAAATGAAACAACAATATCACTTAATTCCAAACATTTCTATAGCTTCCCCTTTAACAACCTTAATGTATTTGATACCAGACCTTAATTTAACTAAGTGGGGTAAGAGGTATCATTAAGTTAAACAATTTATATTTCTCTACTAAACTATGTTCTTTTCATTATTTAATGGATACGTATGGTCTTACTCAATGAGATTATTATACATATGTTCGAATATCTCATTTCTTTGAACAGGAGTTTCAACCCCAACACTCTAATTTATCTTCTGTTACTATTAATATCATAAGACTATGCAATAAATCTCCTAACGGTCCTAAAAGTATATCTGTCTGTTATAACGCCTTACTATACACAACTGAGAAAGATAATCTTCCTTATATGATAATATGGGAAAAAGAATTAGGCCTCCATATTGATTTAAAAGAATGGTTCAAAGCTTTCCAGAATTATTCAGGCACATCGCATTATTCACAACACATGGAAGTTTCCAAAAAGGTTCTTCTTCGATGGTACTTCACGTCTCTCTAAGATGTACCCAGGAACGAGTGATTTGTGTTGGAGGGATTGTGGAATGCAAGGAACACTATTTCATATATGGTGGTTCTGCCCTAAAATTAAATCTTTCTGGACTCAGATTTTTTATCTATTTAGATACATTTTTCAAAGACCTATTTTGGAAAAAACATAACTGGCTCTTTACCTAATATTAATAAATATCATAAAAAATAATTACTATTGTGTGCATTGCTACTAAATTTTTCTGATCTTGTCTCTTGTTATTGGAATCCATTTCAATGTACGAGCTTTTTTATGTGCCCAAAATCTATATGATTTGTATCTATCTATTTGGAATCCATGGTTGGAGCATTTAGATGCATTTTCTTAATCTAATACAGATATATATGATATGTTTATTTTATTTGTAATACTACTCTGGAGACCACTTTTGTCTTCAATACTCATATCCTGTTATACTGTTTACAATATATTATTGTGACCATACTATATTAATATGTCATTTTCTAATGTTATGTATCGTTTTTTCTCACTCTTTTCCCTTTATTATTTGTTTCTCCTTTTTTACCTTTCTGTATCCCATTTATTTGTGATAAAAATTCTGAAATAAAAATCTATTGTACCAAAAAAAATAAATAATAATAAATCATTTGATAAAAGGCTTTAAGATATGAAATAGATGATTAGCATATTAAATTATTCAGTAATAAAAGAGTGAATAGAGGATACATAAAAAGTATAAATTAAAAAAAAAAAAATCTATTCCTATGCACAAAAGGCTGTTTGATATGCACTATACAGTATTATATTAATTAAAAGGTAAGTTGTATGGTTAATCTTTCAACACTCTCACTTTTTAAGAACAGTTTACACAGTCTGCAATCATGGCATACCATGTAAAGACCCAGCTTTGATAGAATGCCACCTGAACATATTTTTACCACTTTTCCAAAATGTTTTTATAATAGACACAAAGTCATTCTCAATTGTGGACTGTGAATAGATCCATTCTGGCCACTCTGAAGAAGAAGCTAGATTGTCCCAGTGGCTTCACAATACCCTTTTTAATTACATAAGGTCTACAATAGAGGGGCAAGAGAGGGGCAAGTGCCAACCAGCACCCATATTGTACACAAAGGATGCCCTACAAAGATATACATTTTTCTAGGTCCTCCATATGACTGTTATTGTTATTCATTCAGGCGCGGAGGTGCACAGGTTTCCACACCTGGTCCTAGTACATGTTTTGCTTGAAGATGCCCTCTCCTTAGTCACTTCCCTGTAACTTTTAGGGAATCCAAAAGTTTAAGATAGAGAGGCAGATACCATCTCCATTTCTTTTGTTTATTTCTCTGAATGCTTTGATATAAATACAAATACACACAACTGCAATGGTTCATTAGCTGTATTCAAGTTTCCTGTGCCTTTATTGTAACTTTCCTTTGATGTTTCTCAGCAGGATCTTCCTGGAAGTTTTCCAGTGGGTCTTTGTCTGAGACAATAGTTAGGCTTAAGATCACCTTTTTTGTAAGACAACACTATACACCCACCTACAATGCTGTTGTTTGCCACTGCTGATCTTCAATGCATTTAGTTACCCGCATTTTCCACCATTATGTTCCAGAAAGTAAAAGGATATTAGAAGTAATCCAATACAAGGTGAAGACTTCTCTGACAGCAAAATTATTTTCTTCACAAATATGTGATAAGTGGGGGGTAATTACAGGGGTTTATTCTTTGACACAACCATAGCTGGGAAGGATCTGTGTTTGTAATGCAAATCACAGCATGCAAAGCTAATATATTTATGTCTTGATGTGTGTGGAACTCTTCAAAGCTGTTGTTGGGAAAATGGGGGACTTTTGGCGTTTAAACAAAGGTGGGGGCAGTTTTTTGTGCAGGGTATTTTAAACAGGTGTGTTAATTTAAAACCCAACATGTTATCGTATGTTGTAGTGTGTGCCTTTGAGGAGTAGTCTCACAGCAGATATATGTACATGTATGTGGAGTCTAAATGAATTAAGATGTAACTTTTATTAGTAAAGGATAAAATGACACATATATAACAAACAAGGAATGTAAGAAAAACTGTGATGTAAGTGAAATAGTGTTTAAAATAAATCTTGCCTACCCATAAATGATTAAATGTAAATTACTTTACTATAGGTTGTCATGTAGAAACATTTTGTGCAAGAACAGTAATTCGGTAAAGTTTTAGTCATAAATATAAATCCAGATGACAAAGGAAAGTCACAGCAGGACAGGACATGGATGATGTACAATGAAGTCCATTTTATATAACTGTACAGCCCAATAAATACAACTATAAACATAGTCTCTTAACTCCAGAGACTCACAGCTTGATAATAAACAGCAAATAGAAAACTGTTAAGCATGTCGAAGTAGATGCAGGAGCAGGATGTGATGTAGAAAGCTAAAGCGGAGCCTTCTGGATAGAGAGTGAGTGTGATAGTAGCAGCTATGTTTGCCAATACTGCTGCCGTGTCCTGCTAAGGAGAGAGCCCTCTCACCCCACGAAAGTACCGGGAACTGGAGGGAGAGCAGTTATTTAAGCCTGTAAAACGCTGAAACCAGACGGGGACCGGACAGAGGGGGAGAGAATATGACAGAGCAATAAAAAAAAAGCACCACACGCTGGAGGGGAGTTGGTGGATGCTTTGATGGGACAATCTGTACCGTGGTTGGCAGAGCCTGGAGGTTTGAAGACTGGAGACAAGACAGATACATTTTTTGTATACATCTATCCAAAATGTTCTTTCAGTGTTGGTATAAAAAGTCTTAAATCCAACCCTACCATCCACGGTAAATACTGCAATATTGAAGTGGAGAAGGGGAAGGAAGAAATGACTGTTTTGGTTTTCTATTTTCTCTTCGCTGTATATGCTAAAGTCTGTCTCCATACTTGTATAATTTAAAATAAAAAATAAGCGTGCTACAACTGAAGTTAAAATGGAGTGAGAGATCAATGCAGGAGCTGAAGTGTGGGAAGCTGAAACAGTGCTGTTGTTGTGCTTGTTGATCTTTTGGAGACCCTCCCCTTCCCTGTTTTATACAAAAGCATGGACAAAACGGCTGATAAAAGTGCTCAAAAGCAGCAGTGAATTAAAAACTCCCTTTCACTGTGTGGCTGCACCATCTCGGCTCTCTACCATCTTGATTGCTTACCCATTTTCCTCAATTGTAAAACTTGTATTACTCGGCTGATTTAACTGTATGGAAGAAGAGTCTGTAGGGTGAGAACGAAAGAGGGAGAAGAAGAGGAACAGAGGGGTAAAAAAGAACTAACCTCCATGAGACTTTCCCCTTCTTAATTTAATCGGAAACTGAGGATAAAAACAGCTGATAAAAGTGACTAGAATATCTCCCCCATCTGAATTCCAATGGAAACCCCCAGAGACGCTTTTAAATATCGGGTGCTTTTGGCTAATCACTTTGAAGATACAACAAAATTTCCAGAAAAATTTCAGAAACTGGTTTGTTTCGCTGGTCTATCTAAAAATACCAGGCTGATGAGGAAATCATTCTCAAAAGCCACAACTGAATTGAGAAAGGCTAACATAAAATATGTCTGGGGGTTCCCAGTTAAGTTAATTGTGTGGTATGAATCCTCAAGAATAGTGTTCTCTAACGGGCAAAAAGCACTTTTGTGGTTAAAAGGGAAAGGATTCTCTCACAGAAAAGAATAGTCTGGGATTAGCATAGATTTATACATCTTGTAGTAAAGTGAGGCGGATAGAGGGACGGGGGCCCCTTTCTTTCTTTATTTTTTTGTATATGTATAGACAGGGCATAAGAAGCAGTCATGATGACAAGGGGGGAATATTATTGTTCTGTTGATAGAATTTAAGATTCACTGAGTAATACGGTTCTGATAATGAGTATTGATATTAGGTTAAGATAGGATACAGGCAGGATACCCAAGATTATGATTAGCCGGAACACAAAAGTAAATAGGGGAAGAAGAGAGAAGAAAAACAAGGAGGAAAAATGATACTAATAATTGTGCTATAATGTAAGACTCACGGAGTAACACGTTGTTGGTAATGATTATTGATATTAGGTTTATAATTTAGATTAATATAAATATATGACTTGCTATGTTGGTCAAATTTATGATCCTTTTTTTTTTTTTATGGGCAAATATTTTTTTTTTTTTTTTCTGATAATAACCACTGATATTATCTGTCCAAATTTAGTTAATTTTCTGAGCAATATTATCCTGACGATGACTACTGATCCTATGTTTACAGTTTGGACTATGACTGGTTGGAACGCTTTTCTCCTTCTTCCTCCTTCCTCTCCTTCTCTCACTATTTTTTGGAGGAGTATGGGCCCCTTTTTTTCTTTCACACGAGGTGGGATCAGGCGGGGGGGGGGGGGGCAGAGGGAGGGAGGGAGGGAGGGAAGACACGACACACATTAATAATTATCATTTCATATATTTTGTAGTCACTTTCACTCAACTGTTGTTATATTATCAACCACTACCCATTATTCGTCACTACACTGTAGTAGAATTTTATAGGTTAAAGGGGGAGGGGTACACCAATCATTATCACTCTATTTCACAACACAATAGCAACACTTTTCGGAGTGGGGGAATTGAGAGGGGGTAGGCGGGACGAACTAGAAAGTATACAGGATTTTCTAGAACACAAAAGGGATTCAAATTGTAGGATATTTTTGTGCAATATTCGGACATTTGTGTAACATTAGAGATTATTATTTTTTCTTTCCTCTCCTCTTTCCCCTCTCCCCTTACCTCTTTCGCTACTGCCACGGCAGAGGTAGATAATAAATAAAATTCATACACTCACTCATTCCACAGGGGCTCTCATATTAGAGAGCTAAATAAGTGTTCATTTGTAGGTAGGGGAAGAACACGTTCATGGTGGGATTAATGGCAGGTACCCCAAAGGATGGGACTTATTTTAAGCCTTTAGGGGCCTTTTTTGTGTATGTTTTGTGTTATATGTTGTGTAATACAAATGTGAGAGTTTGCACCACCAGGTAGCGAGTCGGTACCGGAGGAGACCGAGGGATGAACACTCTTTAAATGATTACAATTTTTACACTCAATGTGCAGGGATTAAATAACCCTCAAGAAATACATCTTTTAATGAGATACTTGGCGGAGAATCAAATTGACATTGCACTCCTACAAGAGACACTTTGGAAAGAAAAACGTAATTAATAGAGATAAGAATTTTCCAATAATAATTCACTCATTACAATAGAACTGGTATGAGGCAGGTGGCGCTAAAGAAAATTTTGCACAAGCTGCAACTTGTCTAGCAGTTTATCCCAAAATACTGCAGTAAAACACAAATACAAAATACACAAGGTGACAGTGCGCTATATGTGCTTTAAAGTGACAGTGTAACCAGTCTGCTGTGCAGGGAATACAGGATATAAAACTTGTATCTTAAAAACAATGAAAATGTGAAACACTCACATATAGTCCCGTGACATGGGACAAAACATAAATGTAAGTGGCAGCTTTCTTGTCCTGGTTCGATGCAACCTCCACAGGGGATATGCAATAATCAACCTCCAAGGAACAAGAGATGGTGTTAGTAGTAGAAAGTGTAATTTAATACAAAGTGCAAAAAATACCTTACACTTAAAATCTGGAACATCAGCAAAGGGTCATAAAACAGGAACAATGGTAAACAAGGATCTGGTCCAATCTCGTATGAGTGTTGCTTGATCTACGCGTTTCGATCGTTTAAATGGGCTTCCTCAGGATCCAGCCTTTAGTACACTTTCTACTACTAACACCATCTCTTGTTCCTTGGAGGTTGATTATTGCATATCCCCTGTGGAGGTTGCATCGAACCAGGACAAGAAAGCTGCCACTTACATTTATGTTTTGTCCCATGTCAAGGGACTATATGTGAGTGTTTCACATTTTCATTGTTTTTAAGATACAAGTTTTATATCCTGTATTCCCTGCACAGCAGACTGGTTACACTGTCACTTTAAAGCACATATAGCGCACTGTCACCTTGAATAATTCACTCATATTACAGAAAAACAAAAAGGGGAACCGCAATTTTGATTTCCAATAATATAGAATACAAAGAGATTTATAGGTAGATAGATAAGGAGAGCAGATTTGTGCTATTGATATGTAAAATTGAGAACCAAGTATACAGAATCTTGAACATTTACGCCCCTAACAATAGACCCATGACATTTGTTAATAAAAAAAACCTTTTAGCACAGGGTACTATCATTATGGGAGGAGATTTCAACTGTGTTTGTGATGCCGATCTTGATAAGAAGATAAGCCGGGGGTATAAAATTAATAGAGCTGGCAAAAACAATGCAGCACAATTTCAGAAAATGATCACAAGAAATAAAAAGTATGATTTGTGGCGCACAAATAATGAATTGGACTTTACCTTCTTCTCAAAAGTACATATGTCCTACTCTCGCCTTGACTACTTCCTAGTGGACCAATATTTTTTGCAGTTATGTGAGAAGTGTTGTATAAAAGATATACCCTGGTCAGACCATTCGGCAGTAGTTATCTATGTTAATGCATCTCCACCGTGACAAAATAGATCCACCTGGAGACTAAATGATAAATTATTGAGGAAAGAGGATAATCAAAATTACATGATGGACACGACTGATTTTTTTTTTTTTTGAGGAGAACACCAAGGACGGCTTCCCAAAAACAACAGTATGGAGTGCATTTAAATCAGTGATGAGGGGCTATCTTATTAAATTAGGGTCAGAATTTAAAATAAAACAACAGCTGCTGTAACCAACTTTACCTGGAATTGGTTACTCAGCAGAGAATAAATAAATCATGTCCATCGTAGTACATTACTCAAAAAATTATAGATATAACAAAGAAAATAAATTTCAGCTGATGAATAAAACCAACTATGCCTTGACAAACCTTAAACAACCATGCTATTACAAAGGCAATAGGGCAGAAAAACATATTTCAAATAAGTTAAAAGATGTTAAAGCAAAACAAAGAATAAAAAAATAAAAGTTGGAAATCAAATAAAGATCTCCCCTCAAGAGATAGGGGATGCATTTAATATTTTTTTATTCTCAGTTATACAGCTTACCACATAATGGAATTACAAGGGAACATATCAACCAATACTTAGATGCAGTTCACCTTCCGTCACTCTCTCCGTCCCAATCTCCCAATAAACAAGGAAGAGGTACTCAAAGTAATAAGACATCTTAAAAAAAATAAGGCACCTGGGCCAGACGTCTTTAATAACACATTCTATTTAATATTCGGTGATAAACTTGCAGATCACTTAACAGAACTATTGAATGAATTCATAGAGAGCGGTAAGATTTCAGAGGACTTACTGCAGGCAGCGATATCACTCATACTAAAACAAGGTAAAGATAGTTTCAACACCGCAAGTTACAGGCCAATTTCGTTAATAAATAGTGACTTGAAAATCTATTCCTCAGTATTAGCAAATCGGATGAAGGAAGTAATCCCAGTTCTGGTCCATAAAGACCAAATAGGTCGCCAAATAGTAACAACATTAGGAGACTATTGGGAATATTGGAATACGTGAACAAACAGGCAGTTCCCTAGCTGACCCTCTCGTTGGATGCGGAGAAGGCCTTCGACAGGGTCAGCTGAGGATTCGTGGCTCAGGTGTTGGAAACATTTGGATTTGCCGGGTCTATTCATTCAGCTATAATATCTCTGTACTCGGACCCTAAGGCAAGGACCGTGGGGCCGGGAATAGAGCCAGGGTATTTTAAGGTGGGGAATGGAACCCATCAGGGGTGTCTGCTTGGCCCCCTTCTTTATATTCTTACACTTGAGCCATTTGCGGCAAAAATAAGACAGACCGAAAATATTACAGGAGTAAAAATAGGTGATTCTCAATTGAAAGTTGTGTCTCTATGTAGACGATGTAGTTGTTACAATGATTAACACAACTAAGTCCATAAAAGTCTTCCTTCAAGAAGTAGAAAACTATTCAAAAGTGTCTAATTACAAATTAAACCTAACAAAAACAAGAGTAGTAATGATGAACGTAAATAAAGAAACGAGAAGGATACTAACCAACACATACTCATTTGAATGGACAGAAAAGGGCTTGACACATCGGGGTATATACATCTCGGCGAATATTCAGAACCTAATGGATAACAATTTTGAGACACTATATCAAGATACTCAACTTAAATTAAATAAAACCTGGTATTTCAAGGAAATTTCATGGTTAGGTAAAATAAATGTCATCAGGTCCTATGTTTTGCCGAAATGGACATACCTATTCAGAATGATACCATTAAAAATCTCTAAAGCTAAGCTTCAGATGGTCCAGAAGCTGTTCATGACCTATGTTTGGAATGGGAAAAAGCCCAGAATTAGTAGATTACATTTAACAAAACATCCAAGGGAAGGTGGGGTGGGCATCCCAGATCTGGAAAAACACTATGAATCCAGTAGACTATACCATATATACAAATGGCAAGACAGTTCTGTAGCATTGGAGCCATGGTACCAAATTGAATTCTTTGGTTAACCATGGGTCCTGATAGGAAGAGTATCAAACAAGACGTACCACTATTCATACAAGAGTTATTGAGATACTGGAATGGTTTAAAAAAAAAAACATAAGATCCAACACAAGATTTCAGCAGCAGTACCAATACAGATCCTTGAGCATAATATGGAAGAAGTATCATTAACAAATTGGGACAACTAAACTAAAATTGTAGATATAGTGAACAAAGGTGAAATAAAACCTTTGAGCAACTAAAAATGGAATTGGGCATATCATCAAGGGAAATTTTCACCAATCTAAGAATAAAATATTACTTGAAAAATAGAGTACTCAACAGAAACGCAGACTCGGTGGAGAGCGAAATTGATAAGATTTTTGATCAAAACCCAAAAAATAAGGTAAACTATATAGTGTATTGAGGATAGACAAAAAAATACAAAAACTGAACCAAGGATCTCATGGGAGAGGGACATGGGCAGGACATACGAGAAGAAATATTGGTACTCTTCAATCACAGATGTTAAGAGGTCAATTAAATGTCTAAATATTGTTGAATAAAGATTATCTACAGAAGGCACACGGTTCCTAAAATTCAGAAAAAATTCAAAAGTAACAATTCGGATATATGCTGGAGATGTTCCCAAAATGTAGGCGATCACAGTCATATATGGTGAGGGTGCCCAGAGATAGTAAAACTTTGGGAGGAAGTCTTTGGGATAGTGGATGCAATTATGGAAGTTAAGCTAGAAAAAAAATAGAAGTTGCTCTTTTCCACAAGGTCCCTCAGATTGTTACATTTAAAAAAAAAATATCTCTTTAATCATATTATGATGGCCACTAAAATGACAACTGCACGTTATTGGAATCAAAATAAACAACTGACATGGACACAGATAAAGAACCAAATTATATATTAATACAAAATGGAACAAAATATTGCGTACAGTGAGGGAAGTACTAGAAAGTTTAATAAAATATGTCACCTTGGTTTTCCCGCTTCCCCTTAATTGAATAAATCCCTGCACAGGGAGGTTTAGAAAGGAGAGAGGGGACATCCTTCTGGTCTATTATAAGAGTTTAAAAAAAAGAGTTTTTAAGGAGAATTAAAAACCGAGATCGGTCGGCCATTGCACGGTGGTGTATCCCTCACAGATGTTTGTGGTGTGTTTTTTTTTTTCTTGACAAGGCTAAAATTAAGATTTAAAGTGCTTCATATTGGAATTTATTATGTTGATGGAGGAAGAAGCTGAGGTGTTACTGCAACCTATAAGCACTTTAAGATAAATAAAATTTGAGGGAAGAGGGAGGGAGGAGAGAGAGAGGAGAGAAAAAACTTCTCTCCCCTCTGGTTCATATTTGTTTGATGCATCTCACAATATCTTGTCTTGTAATGTGTTTTTTTTTTCTTTTCTTTTTTTCTCTCGTTAGTATTTTATTTAGATATGTGTGTTCTGTAATGTTTTTTTATATATGGTAGAAATTAATAAAATAAAGAGTTTAACAAAAAATAAACCACAAATAAGAAAAAAAAAAGTGCTCTTCACACAAATGAGGTTGTACAACTCATTTCCATAAGTGTATCTACAGAAAATCCATGAGGAAGGTCTCCTGCCAACCTGGATGCTTCTTTCCACACAGGCCTCTTCTAGTTATAAAACTGCAGAACTATGTATACCTGATTGAATTGGTTTCCTGATCCTGTGTAGAAACTGCCTTCACATCGTAGGCAGAATTTTACTCCCTGCTGTTGTTTTTCTTGGTGCTTTGTTCTATGGAATGGTGTATACACTCCATCACACCTCATACCAGTATTTTTTTTTTATTAAACAGTTAATGATTTTACTGCACCCATTAAATAACAGAGGCCTTCATTTCAATGGAGGAAGGTGTTTAAGTCCTACATGAAAGTATTCTATTTCCCCATTGAATTTAATGCTATGTATGTGTATTCTACATGTCTTAACCACATCTCAAACTGAGCTAAAAGGTTCAAAAATACTATGTGTTACATGCAAACATTTTGTGAGGTCGCGATTGGGAATATTGGGGTGGCTGTATCTGTCTGTTTTGGAGTTTGAGATGAGCTCTCATATTGAACTTCAAACTCATGGGTCTATTCAATTTGCACCAACATTTCGCCCTGTTATGGTGCCTCCAAAGTACAGAATGATTTGGAGCACATTTGGGACATATTTGTAACTGAATGTTGAGCTACCAAATATCTAAAATAAAACAAAAATCCACCCGGAGATAGACTTTCCCATGGGAAATCAACAACCTGTGAACAGCCAGCATGCCACTAAAGACATCATTCCCCACCGGCATACTAATAGAATCATGTGAGCAGATAGTGCACCTTTGTCCTGTCCTCATAGATAATCATTCAAGAGATAGCCAGGTAAAGTAAACTTCTTTATTCAAAATTATAAGAACATAGCGCAGAGATCTGTGGTCTCACACATTTTGCCCTTAGGGCTGAATCATGGATAACAATTTAGCCCTAAGAGCTTAATAGATTAATAGACAGGTTGAATATCCCTTATCCAAAATGCTTGGGGCCAGAAGTATTTGGAATAACGGGTCATTTTGTATAATGGATAATTTTCACCAATTTGATATATTAAAGTCGCTCAGCTCTTATGAAATACAGAAGTATCAATGTAAATACTGTATAAAGCAAATACATCACTGTTTCGGTGATGTAGCTGTGATGTGAGGCACCGCTGGGAACCTGCCGTTGGTGCAACAGGTCTGCACATGAAATAAAAAAAGCAAAATAGCCCCGGTGGATACCCAAATATATTCATTGGGGGCCGGGGCAGGTTACCATGACCCCTATCACAAATGAGGATGGAAGCCAGCAGAATTGTTCCCTGCCCCCATTATACATATCTTCCACATATAATGGGGTTGGGAACTGGTTAATTTTTCCCAGACCCCAACAATATACACTGGTCCATGGCTAGTAGCCTTGCCTCTGCCTAACATGAGCAGGGCTGTAAGTCAGTCAAATGGATCAAAAAATTACAAAACATATACCCATTGAGCCATGTTTGCTTGTTTAATTCTAACAGAGGCAAGAACATTTTTCTTAGAATCATGGGTCCAGTGGGTCAGATCATCCTTCTCCTGACCCAAGATGTCCATTACCTGGTCTGATTCAATATTTTAAACAATATGGCTCTGTATCATGCATACTTTTAATAAAATAATAAACCATTAGTGGTTTGGGGATTCTCCCTGCTCAAAGGAGAAGTGTATCCCTTTCAAAGCAGATTATTGGCATATTAAGGCACAAGTGATGTCATAAAAAGGTGACACCACAGACACCCACAGTGGGATGTAAAACACATTTTTACTTTGCTTGCAATTCTCTAGCATAGTTAATAAATCATTTTTTAAACTCTACTTTCACAGTTTAAACAGTTTCTAGGTACATAAAAGGCATATGATTACAAGACATACATGTCATGTAACTTAATTTTCAGTTCTATCTTTCTTTTTTTACACATATATTTTTATGCTCAATTGTATAATTGTACAGAGATTTGGAGGAAGAACAAGATCATTTCAAATAACCTTATTACCTTGAGACCTGTTATGAGAAGTCTGCGCATGGGATATATTTTATGTATAGACATCCCAAACCACAGCTGCATGTAGCTAAACTGAGCACAATGTAAAGTGTATTGTACTGTAATGTATAAAAGAAAGGGTAGAGGAATTAGCTGCAGACCAGCATCAACAGATTTCTTTGCCGTATACTGGGAATAATGCTGCTGATTGAATATTCACTCTGATGTTCTATGTTATATTGAATCTTGCACATCATCTGATGTTCCATGTTATATTGAATCTTCCACATAATCTGATATTCTACATTGTATCCAGAAGACAAGGACTTCAATCTTCAATGAGATCACATACATTAAAGGTTCTGCTATGCATTGTAGCTCTATGTGTAGGACTAGGAAGAACTATGACCCAGAATTCAGCCTGTTCCCTGGAAATGAGATCAGCGTACAATGACTACGAATATTACCACGAAGGAGACATCATCATAGGAGGGATTTTAACCGGTCATTCCAGCTCGATAGATCATCAATTCACTGACAAACCCACCAAGCATATCGTCTGTGTATTGTAAGTCTGATTTCTTCATGTAATAAGTACCCATTACACTGCTAGAAATAAAGGATGCCACCTTTTCGGTAGAAAAATGCAGGTCTTGCTGTTGCCTCCATAGACATAACATTGACCGCAAGTAGTTTAGTTATTGGCCTGTTGGCACTATAAACTCAAGAAGGTTTTCATATCACATCAGTGAGCGACACAGATATTTGAGAATCTATATCAATTTAGAAAATAGTTTCTGTATCACTCTACCTAGATTTCTCTTACTATCAAGGAGCATTAATATTACATATCTAGACAATAACACAGAAGTAGTTGGATGAAGAATGTCACTTGACCTGTGTTTATGTAAACAGTATGTGCATGAGAGATAAATATAGAAGGACATTACGATTATATTAAAAGAAGAATTGATTGTGTATTGGTTTCTCTTCCTACCATTTTCTCAGAAAGAGTCACTAGATTGCTTAGATCTGTACAATCAGGACATTTTTTTCCATTTTGACAAAGACAGAATGTAGGTTTTCCACGAGACAATATTTTATTTGCAGACAGTTTCTTGCCGATGTCAATTCTTTGGAGGTAATAACACGGCTAGTTTTTTTATTTTTATTTTTTGAGGAAAAGGTGGCAATGTTCACAGAATGATACAGTATGGAGAGTGCTGCTCATTAGAGTGTACAGTCTGAAAGGAAAAGGCAAATGAGACCCACACAGATATTGATCCTATGTACATGAGTATCAATCTATAGAATGGCAGGGGAAAGATGAGAATTATAGCAGTATATTGTGATTAGGGAGCTGAGGACAAAGGTGGGGAATTACTGTTAGGAGTATTGTCAGTCATTAGAGAATGGAGCAGGGCTGTCTTTAATGTTAACGGACCCCTAGAAAAGTTCCTGATGTCTTCCTTGAGGTACAGTGTCCTCCCTCCCATCCATGCAACATAGTCTCATCATTCCCTGCTCTCCACTGAATGCACCTAATTACCTTGTTGCTTGCTTACTTGCCAACATCTGGCAAGAGGGCCATGAATTACAATAGGCAGGGGTTACATATGATGTTACCTGCATTTGACAAGACCCCAAATATTGTCACTGTCCCAATAAATTTGAGACTGTTGGCAACTGTGCTGTTACACATACATAGTAACCTTTTACACTCCGAGAGCGTAGACAAAGTGTCTCATGATGCTCTGAAAGGTTTGCCAAAAGCATGATGGCATACATCCAAAGTAACTGCAGTGCAATAGTTTACACATCAGTGTTGTACCAGTAGATAGTTCCATACAAATACCCAACACACACAGTTTTATAGAAACAGGTGTTTATGTAAACACACACATACACTATTCACAGATAACATATACTTTACACATCCTGCACAGAGCAGCAGTTACAGACACAAGACTGAAGTGCTTCAATATCTTTACCTTACATGATGCAGTAATTATTAACAAAAATATATTTTGGGGCTCTGTAGATAAAACTATCACTTTAATGAGGGGTTAAACCCTCCATAATACAGAGAAATATTTAAACCTGCTATTACATTTGTCTCAAAACATCTCGCTACCCTAAGTAATAATTGATCTTCTAGCCAACATAAAAGACATAATAGCAAACGCGAAACCGGTCTGTCAACAGATGGTGTGTGTCCCGTGGGGATAATATGCAGCATGTAAGTGTTGTGACTGTGTGGATAGAAATAAACACTTAACATCATCCACTACAGGAAAGAGATTTAAGGTTAGGAGCTATATTAACCCCATAATGACCAGGGATTTTGAACACAATTTCATATGTGGTTTCTAAAACTTAATTTTCCTCTCTGTCATTTAAATTATCCATACAAGGTATATTTTGTTTTTTAAAGGACAATCAGAGCTTTTTTGGATACCCTGCACATAAAAATAATCTACAACTTAGTATTAAAAAACACATATAAAGAGGGAAAAAGTCCCTGTAACATTCTACACAATTAGTACAATAGTAAACCACATATCCCAACTAACTAACTAACTAACTGAATAATAAACAAAAAACCTCTGACCAGTGCAATGTCACTAGTCAAAGCCATCAGAATCACAACACAGGCATGCAGGGGTTAACTGTCATTAAATTACTATATTAAAATAATATAATTAATATTTTTTTGGGGGGAAAAACACTTTCCTTTCACTGACAATTAACAATCCGTATGTGAAGCACAGGGGGTGAATTGGAGGCAGACAGTATATGAAAACATTGACTTTGCCATCTAATTTGCACATTAAATGACCATAAACACAACAATCAGTTCCAGGAGTATTGCCTCAGGTGTGAGGCAGAGCCGTGGTACTGCCTAAATGATTTTTTCTAGATAACAACCATTTTTAATGATCAATCTCTACCTTTTTGTGGCTACTAGATATCCATATTTCCATTTATGCTTGAGAGTTAATTTTTTAACATTTAGATAATTAAACTGTTTAAGTGTAGAGGAGCCAAACAGGAATGTTATATACACAGTAATTTCATGGCTTTCTTATTATTGTTGTATACTTCATACCTGGACACACACACACACACACACACACACACATGAATATATATATATATATATATATATATATATATATATATATATATATATATATTATTTTTTTTAATAGTGCAGGTTTTTTAAGGTGTTTACCTTCAGAGCCTCTTACACAGTTTGAATTAGGTCTAATGCTGTTCTTAAAATCTACATGAGATTTCCTATAGCTAAATGTCTCTTTGAATTTGCTCAATCTCTATTTAATTGTGAATTATACTATATATTTATATATTATACTTTGTATACTTGTGCATATCATCTCAATGTAAATTGCTTTGCATTTTGCTTTATGTCACTCTTGGCAGGAGTCGTGTTACTGTCTCTTTTACTTGATATTGTATACTAAGAGTTAACTTGTTGCGGATCTCTTCCCCCAACCTTCACACACCAGACTTTTAATTCAGTTGTTAGTTTTTATTGAACACTAATTATGTGTGCATTTATGACTTTTTCAATTTGGCTTCTTAGGAATAGGTACATAGCATGCAAACTGGGCCAAGTGTGGAGCCTATATTCTGTCTATATGTCACCCATTGTTTTACCTTGGTTCAAGCACTGATACATATTTATTTTTGTGATACTAGTTACCTAAAAATTCTTTTTGACCCTACCTGGTTTTGGCTGACGTTTGCTGTTGGAGTCTGTCTATTACTTTTCAGCACCCAGGATATTTATGGAGATCGTCATTTAACAAATCTCATAGTGGGATTCGAGCTGTCATTTGGAGCGCGATTTAGCTTTTATTCTGATTTACTTCTCCTTGAAGAACAAACCATTAAATACACTGTTTTTTTGTTTATTATTATTTATTTTTGATTCTGCTTTTGCAAAGTTTTTAGAAAAGGGGGGATTCAGTTTTTACATTTTTGGGAGACCCATTTCCCTGGGCTGACGATGAGGACCGAGGGCAACACCAGTCATCAGGGGACAGTTAATTAAGGTCATATGTTATACAGGTTTCAGCCACTATTTAACACACACACACACCTGGGCCAAGGTAAGGATGGAGGTCAGATAGAGTTGTTTTAATTAATCATGTTATGAAAGGGCCTTGGGGAGACACCTGTGTAAAGGGGGATGATTTGATATGTTTTATTATTTATATAGATAATTTAATAATTTAAAATTTAATAATTTTTATTATTTTGGAAAAGGCCACATGAGTGGGAGAGCTGACTATTATTTATTTGTATATTGAGGACCTGGGGCATGCAATTGGATCATTACTTATGAGAATATGGGGGTTATATCACTGTGCACGAGGGGTGGTAATATGTATTAACGGGACAGGGACCTTGTGCAAGTACCTGGCCCATTCATGTCAATGGATCTGGAAGCTATTAAGTAGTCCCCCAGGCGCGGTAATGTTTGAGTGGGGGGTGGCAATGAACCATTAAGCATGCTCCCAGCCCTGGTAATTCTAATAGGGGCCCATATTTATTATTGGTACAGCATTCGCAGCTCCCCACACCATGGACAGGGCTACATCCTCTGTTATGTCTTCTGGGGCCATTTGGTTTTGACTCTGGGGGATTATTTTATTTTATAAGTTTTCTTTTTGCATGCAACTCGTCTCCTGAATTTGAGGCAAGTGCCTCACAATTCGAAAATCCCCCAGATTGTAGTGCCTTTCACTGAAGGGAGTTCCTGATGGAAGATCAAGATGGACATTGGTGTGGTGGGGGGAGAGCGAGGTTGAGTTTGTGTGAATAGTGTGAGGAGTTACTGCTGTAGCACTTCAGAATACACCAAAAAGTTATTTAGAAAAAAGATCAATGCGTCCATATTCATATTGTGGGGGAAAGGACGAATAAAGGACAATCACATCCAGTGTTGCCCCCAAATACTCCTTTTGCCACTTAAGGGGGAGGGCATGTTTGGTGTCTTTTATATAACCCTTAAGATGTATTACTATTAATTTGGTAAATCGCCATAAATGCATTCCGACTTGCTCCCCAATGATTTCATAGATGCCACTGTTGGGAATCCTGAGCGTTTTATATAATTTAAGAAGGTGAAAAAAAAAAAACACAAATGGGTAATTAACTTTGATTTCTTTAAAACATCCTAAGCCTGCAAGTAATTTACCAAATCTTGCAGGTGGGATCCCTCAATAACCTTACATCTGTTGTTGGCATCCAGGGAGCTGGGATACCCCACTGTTCATGTTTCTCCACCCCCATACAAGGTAAATAAATAAAATCATTTTTGGTGACACTACTGCTTCAGCAAAGTTGCTCTCAAAAACCCTGGTTTGGAGCTTCCATTTGACATTGATGTTTGGCTGTAACAACAGCACAATAAACGTTTTTAAGCAAGAAAGTGCAGAGGTTCCTTACTAATATATTGTTTTCAAAACAAGTCTTACTGTAGCTGACATAAAAAAAAAAAAAACATTTTTAGTGGATAGTTTTTCGGGTGGCCTCATTCCATAGGCTGAAGAATCAGGTGCATTGCAGATCATCAATGAAAATGTAATCAGATAATATTTTTCCCACTCTTCCCCTGTCCCTGTACAACTTTGAGTCTGGATATGGGTGATTTCCTTTATGCAAATGACCAGGGTCTGGCCCATTATTAATATGGGGTGGCTGGGCACCATTGGGTAAGCCCCTGACCTCTTTTTATACATAGATATATAATTCCTATCTCCCAGGCCTGATTGAAGGGATCAGAGGCACTATGCATTGGGTTCCTGTGTGTGGCTTATGTATAAGGCTCCTGTGTGTGGCATATTTATGGGTCTCCTGTGTGTGGCATAAATAATGGGCTCCTGTATATGGCATATTTATGGGGGTCCTGTGTGTGGCATAAATAATGGACTCCTGTATATGGCATATTTATGGGGGTCCTGTGTGTGGCATAAATAATGGGCTCCTGTATATGGCATATTTATGGGGGTCCTGTGTTTGACTTATTTATAAGGTTCCTTTTTGTGTCATATTTAATGTGCTCCTGTATGTGGCATAATTAATACACTCCTGCATGTGGCATATTTAATGGGCTCCTGTATATGGCACAATGAATTGGTTTTCAGTATGTAGCATAGTTTATGGAGCTTCTGTGTGACATAATTTATTGGGTCAGCTGACTGAAATTACTATAGAATCTGTATACGTTCATACCTGTGAACCTTCACATACACAGATTCTAGCTATGCTGCTTCTCAGTTGGTATGATATATTGGTGGAAATTATCTTATGTGACCCCTATATCCCTATATATTTTTATAGAGTTAGCAGTGATTTATACATAAATCTTTTTCTTACCCTCCTATGAGCATTATGTGTTTTCTTCAACTTCAGGTTCTCTACCAGAGTCCTTGGAGTTTGGGGGTTCTGTACAGGATCTTAGCTGTTCCTAGCACTGCACTCTTCTGGATAGAGTGCTCTGATGTCTTTCCTGGAATCTTTTGGAGATATTCTCCCAGATTAGGTGTCACAGCCCTGAGTGTTCCTATCATTACTGGGACCACTATAACCTTCACATTCCACATAAATGGCTGGGGTGGCAGTGAGGCTGTAATGGCACTGAGGGTCCAGCTCAGTGTCTGCTGCACATCCAGGTGTCCAGGGGTTCTTCTGAGTCTTCTTCTTGCATCAGGGGTTGAATGAGTAGCTGGTCCATCTCAAATTGTGAGAGCAGCTTTCACTTCATAATGTTGAAGTGCTGGGTGACTAGCTGTTTCCCAGTTAGTGTGGATGTAATCCTTCTGTCCATCCATAGTACCCTCAAACATTTCATTTATCCCTTTTCATTTGGTCTACTGTTGTAGTAGCATTCCATCAATCTCAGATTTTCCTGTTTCCTCCATATATGGTAGGTTCCAGTAGCCATCTTAACGTCAGATTGTCCGGGTTTCTCAACATCTGACGCAGACCTTGTTAACCCAGGCAACGTCCGAGCTGGCATGACTCTCTAAATTTGGGTTACTCTCATATTTTATTGAGATAGGCATATATAGTGGCAGGGGTCTCACCCAAGGACCCCTACTGGATTTGTGGTATTATATATGTATACTTATTTTTATCTGGCCTCTATATTCACGTGATGTGCCTCCTGTCCCCCACTTCCTCTATATAGGAAAGGTAAGTATGGGAGTAGGTGACATGACAGCACCGTCACACTGCAAATCACTCCCTTCTTACCTGCTCAGAACTCCCCGGAGCTCTGTCTCACTGCCATCTGGGTCTTCTGCAGGGATTCCCAGCCAGACACACAAGCTCCATTTGCAGGCCGCTCATGACTATCCCTAGCTTCCTGCCCTTACTCACCTTAAAGGGACAGTAATAAAACCTCTGTTTCTCCTCCCCAAAGTCTCCATTGGCCAGCCAATCTCTCCTACACTATTTAAACCCTCATTTGAGAACTAGTCCTTGCCTGTAATAGTGCCTGGTGCCTTTACTAGCGTTTGTGTTATATCGTGATTTGCTGATTCCTGTTGCCGACTCCTGCTTGCCCGACCTTGCCTGTTGTGCCGCCTGTCCCAACCTGCTTGCCTGAATTGATTTTGTTTTTTTGCCGCCTGTCCTGATTTTTACACCTGTCTGACTATTCTTCCGCCTGCACCCTTGATACCTTCGCCTCGGTCCTACTCTGTATCCAGCTGCCGTACTTTTAGGTTTAGCTTTGGTATTCTGGTAATAGTTCAGAGTGCAAAAGTCCTGGGGGAACAAAACCTGTGGCTCAACCATAGGGTGGAATTCCTTTAGGCAGAATAATTCTGTTCTAGTGCCGGGTTCCATTGCCAAAACCCATACCTACTCTGCAAAGCGGTTCCAGCCTCGTACCAGATCATGACAGTAGGGATCTCTACCTGATGTATCAGTCGGATTAATATAAAGAAGATCTGTGCTTTAATTCTGGTAGCTGTGGTATAATGGACAGGCTGAGAGACAGTGTGTAGGGCAGACATTGGTGTTTTGGCAAACAAGGATGCTTCACTTTATGGGGGGGCACAAGCTCCTATTCCTGGATTGATCATGAAAATAGTTAATAGCTTTAGCATGAAATTCAAGTCCCCCTTGAATGGTGTGGCTCAGAGAAGTGGCATTTTGCTTGATTGAGACTTATTTTGGGGGGGGTTTGCTTCTGATTTAAAAGCTTTCTTCTTATCTTCTTAGTTTCTTTTTTTTTCCCACAGACCCACCCTTCGTGAATACTTAAATGTCCTGGTTTTCCTTTTTGCCATAGAAAAAATGAACAATGAAACAGATATTTTACCAAATATCACCCTTGGATATCATTTGTATGATGCATGTCGAGATCCAAGGAAGGCAGTAAAAAGTGTTTTACAAATTATATCTGGGCCTGGGAGGACCATCCCTAATTATTCCTGTTCTAACCATGGTAAGCTGGCTGGATTCATTGGAGATCATTATTCATCCACCACTATAGCCATAGCACAGATACTTGGTGTGTACAGCTACACCCAGGTAAGTACTGTTACATTACTATAAGTAAATGTTTGTTCCAGTGATGTTACAATGTGTCACCCTGAAAGTATAAACTCCACCTATGTTAACCAAAATCTGAACGTATTCAGATGTGCTAGATGCACATTGGGTCACAGAAAATCTATGTTTTTCATGGCCAAAATGTCCTTCTCTGAATGCTGTTTGGTTTCTGGTGGCCAAATCCCCCAATTATGACCCAAATAGTGATATCTACTGGCCCCATTTTGGCAATTTGTTCCCAACCAAAACACCAACGGGTGAATACTGAGTTGACCCTTTGTCAAATTCAACCTACCAAATCAATCTCCTCTTGCTATTCTCAATTTTTAGTGAATAGTTATGGTTGTATAGAGGAGGGCTTTGGTAAAGAGGAGGGCTTTGGTAAAGAGGAGGGCTTTGGTAAGAGGAGGGCTTTGGTAAAGAGGAGGGCTTTGGTAAAGAGGAGGGCTTTGGTAAGAGGAGGGCTTTGGTAAAGAGGAGGGCTTTGGTAAGAGGAGGGCTTTGGTATAGAGGAGGGCTTTGGTAAGAGGAGGGGTTTGGTAAGAGGAGGGGTTTGGTAAGAGAAGGGCTTTGAACCTGTTTTAAACATTTGAGGGTAGAGATTTAAAGGTCTCCTTTATGTGAGAATTCAACTTAGCATTTTATTATAATGGGGAGGTGTTATTTAATCACATGAAGTTCATTATTCTCTATGTTAATGTTTATGGGTCATAAAATTGTTAATTATAACGTGAATAATTGAGGGTATGGATTAAAAGTTGCCCTACATGAGAATTCCTTAGCACTTAATTAAAAGGGGGAAGGTCTAGTTAATTTTGGGAGAAAAATGCTGAACTCTGTTAGTCATTATGGTTTATACAATTCTTTATATTGAAAACTCCCTTTACTTTCTCCTGCACTATGTGTTGATAAATCTAATGTAAAGTATTGACCTATGTTTTTTTTCTTTCTTTTATGCTTAGTACGGTTTTCTAGGATACTTTGCCCCTAATTTCTGGTATAATTATAACCTTTATGCGGTTGAGATTAGCTCTCCGCTCCTCCCTGGTAACTCACCCCGGATTAATGGAGCAATTTTTGTGTTGATGTGTTTGGGTTGCATGGACATCAACATGGGGTGGGGAGTGCCATTTTTTAAACTGTTTAAGGTTTTTGTTGTGTTATGTATGTGGTGCATAGGCTGGGTGATACAGCCTATATAAGAAACCATTGAGATGTCTGTCCAAAATGTTAAATACAAGGCACCTTTGTTAATGGAAGAGAGTTAAATTGTGTACTAGATGATGTAATGGATGAAAAAAAAGCACCCAAGGCATCCAAAGAGCAGCATACTGTTAAACAAAATGGCACTTAGATAGCAAAATATGTTTTCCAACCAAAAACACATGAATACACTTTTTTTTGTTCAAAGCCCCATTCATCATACTTAAGATTGGACTACTTCCTTACTAGTTCACAGTCGGTTCATTATTGTGAACATTTTTAGAATAATAGTTAGTGTTTGGTCAGATCACTCAGCAGTTTTACTTGATATAAATGTAACCATTATTGGAAGGTGCCGGACCTGATAAGTCCAATAGAGAATAAAGGGCAGAAATAATTAAGTTATACTTCAGAGAAAACTTGACTGTTGACCTCTCTGGACTTACTGTCTGGATAGCTTTTAACCCCTTGGCGACACAGGACGGACTAGGTCCGTCCTGTGTGCCGAGGCGATGGTGACACAGGACGGACCTAGTCCGTCCTGTGTCAAAACGAGCACTGAAAGCGGAGTTTTTCCGCTTTCAGTGCTCACAGGCTATTGTAACGATGCTTCCGTGTGGAAGCATCATACAATAATGAAAAAAATGCCCGTCGGCATTTCGATCGCTCCGGAGAGCGATCGAAATGCCGGTTTGAAAGACACAGTGCCTTTAAAACGCAGGCATTTAAAAAATAAGCATAGGAAGCGAATATTTTGCTTCCTATGCTCAGAAAGTATTTCTGATTGCCTCGCAAGTCGAGGCAATCAGAAACACAAAAAATAAATGCACGATCTTGGTCACTGGGTGACCAAGATGGCGCTGCCCTTCTAAGGGCAAGAGCACAGGAGGCAGGAAGTACCTGCTTCCTGTGCTCTCTGGCTGTCACACGATTGCATCTTCACAGAGGCAATCAGTGACTGCCAGGCACACTAACAGGCAGTGGGGATGTTCTGCTGAACATCCCCACTGACTGGTCAGATCAATATTAACTCTATATTGATCTGACCAGTTATGATCTGCCTCCCTCTCCTCACATTTTTTTTAGTGAGGGAGAGAGACAGATTAAAGTAAGAAAAGTAAGTAAAAGTAAAAAAAACCAATAAAGACACAACACGCGAATAATAAAACAATAAAAAAAAATTTATTAAAGCAATTCCCTGCGTTTAACCCCTTACCTGCCACTGATCTTGCGTAAGCAGTGATCGTGCACATCAGCGCATTTATTTTTCCTGTTTGTGCATTTTTTAGGGGTTAATTTTTTTTGTACTGTAATTTATTACAATACTAAAAAGGCTCTTCTAAGAGTTATTAACCCCTTCTTTGCCGTCGATCACTGCTTACGCAATGATATTGACGCCAAAGCAATTTTTATCTGTCTGCATATTTTTTTTTTACACATACCCGCTAGGGGATTACATGTAAAGTAAAAATATTTGAGATTTTTTTTTTTAAGCTGCCTGAGCGCATAGCGATCAGTAACAGCGAATTAGTGGCAAAGGCGGTTTGGTGATTTCTCAATTAAGCTCACCATTCGCCCTGGTCAGATCAAAATTGGTCGGATCAATATTCACAAAAATTGATCTGCCTCCCTCTCCTCACTTACATTTTTGTGACGGAAAGAGACAGATCAGTATTAGTGATATACAATAACATTTTATAAAATTGTCAGGTTTTATGAAAGTCTTTCACTGTGTATTAACCCCTTCCCTGCCATTCATCACTGTATAAGCAGTAATCTTGCACAGCAACAGTATGTTTTGCTGTCTGCACTGTTTTATGGATTAATTACTTTGTATTACAGTACTAGATAGGCTCTTCTAAGAGCTATTAACCTCTTCTTTGCTCGAGATCACTGCTTACGCACTGATTCAGAGGCCGCGGACTCAGGGTTCGATTTTTACCTTGTATCGGTGGCTGCTGAGCCCTTGCCACAAGGAGTGATGGGGGTCTACCGTTAAAAAAATATATGGTTTGGTGGGGGTAAATTACATTGGCTGGCTTAAAAGATATATCCCATATAGGACACGGACGCAGGTTGACTACATGTCAAAATTCCAAGTTGGAATTTTGAGATGCGCATCTCACAAATGTTGCCTTCTAGCCAAAAAACAAACCAACAAACCTATGCATGGGTGCTATCGCTGTACTCGGGAGATGTTGCTGAACACATATTGGGTTGTTGTTTGGCAGTGACATATACTGAAATCTGTGAATTCATGCCTGAAGTACAATGTATGTGGGAAAAAAAACTCCCAAAAAAGTACTACCACAAACTTTTACAAAGGCTGATGGTAGAATTAGTACCTATACAGTATTAAAATACCACCATTTGAAATACCTTAGGATGTCTATTTTCCAAAAATATATGGTTTGATGGGGTACAATTAATTGGACGGCTTCAAAAATGTTCCAAATGGAACATGGGCGCAGGCTGACTACATGTGAAAATTCCAGGTTGGAATTGCGCACCCCCTAAATGTGGTCTTTTAGCCCCAAAACAAACCAACAAACCTATACATGGGGGGTATCCCTGTACTCAGGAGATGTTGCTGAACACGTATTGAGGTGTTGGTTGGCACTAGCAAATAACAGAATCTGAAAATTCCTGCCTGAACTACAATGTGTGTGGGGAAAAAAATGACATCCCAACCCTTTGACATAGGTTGGTGGTAGAATTAGCACTTGGAAAGTGTTAAAATACCACAATTTTAAATACCCTAGGATGTCTAGTTTTCCAAAATATATGGTTTGATGGTGTAAAATACTTTGACAGGCTTCAAAAGTGTCCCAAATGGAACATGGGTGCAGGCTGGCTACATTTAGCCCCCAAATAACCCAACAAACCTATGCATGGGTGGTATCCCTGTACTCAGGAGATGTTGCTAAACACATATTGGGGTGTTGTTTGGCACTGACACATAATAGGATCTGTGAATTCATGCCCAAAATACAATGTATGTGAAAAAAAATTACTACACAAAACATTGACATAGGCTGGTAATATAATTAGTGCATGGAAAGTGTTAAAATATTACTTTTTAAAATACCCTAGGGTGTCTAGTTTTAAAAAAGATATGGCTTTGTGGGGTAGAATACACTTTTTGGCTTCAAAAATGTCCCAAACTGGACATGGGCGAAGGTTTTCTGCACGTCAGAATTCCAAGTTGGAAAACCAAAAAGCGCACCTCTCAAATGTGGCCTTTTAACCCACCAATAACCTAACCAACCTATACATGGGTGGTATCCCTGTACTCAGGAGATGTTGCTGAACACATATTGAGGTGTTGTTTGGCACTGACATATAACAGGATCTGTGAATTCATGCCCAAAGTACAATGTATGTGAAAAAAAATTACTACCCAAAACATTGACATAGGCTGGTAGTATAATTAGTGCATGGAAAGTGTTAAAATACTACTATTTGAAATGCCCTAGGGTGTCTAGTTTTAAAAAAATATATGGCTTTGTGGGGTAGAATACACTTTCTGGCTTCAAAAATGTCCCAAACTGGACATGGGCACAAGTTTTCTGCATGTCAGAATTCCAAGTTGGAAAACCAAGATGCACACCCCCTAAATGTGGCCTTTTAGCCCCAAAACAAACCAACAAACCTATGCATGGGTGGTATCCCTGTACTCAGGAGATGTTGCTGAACACATATTGAGGTGTTATTTGGAAATACCCCTTCACATTTTAAGGTAATGTTTACCTAAATTGCAATCTATGTGAAAAATTTTAAAAAAATGTTTTTTTGCTGCAAACTTTGGCAAAAATTGGTGGTAAAATGGCTACATGAAATGTGTCAAAATACCCCAAGTTAATTGCCCTGAGTGGTCTAGTTTTCAAAAATATGTACATGTTGGGGGTCATTCATGGATTTAGTACAGAAATCAGTGTTACAATGTCACTATCGCTAATTTTGAAAAAAAAGGATTTTAAAATAGTTTTGCACTACTTATAGTTCTGGCCTTGTAACATGAATAAAAAAACAAAAAAACATAAAACATGGGCTATTTCTTAACTCAGGACATATATTAGAAACTATTTAGCAGTGTTTTTTTGTTGTCTCTTGTACATGAGTATACGATTTTTCAAATAAAAGTCATAACAAAGTTTAAATTACTATCCAATAGACTAAACATTTTAAAGTCAAGAAGAAGATTGAGAACAGGGGGTAACTTACATGGGCCCTAAGGATACAGGCAGTAAATGTAATCAGTTCTGTGCAGGCCTTTATAATTTACCAGGTATAGATAGACATTATCTAAAGGAGATGCCAAGACTTTCAGATTACAGAGATAAAATAGGTGATTGCCCATGTAAAAAAAAAAAAAAAAATCACTGTGTCCAAAAGGATATAATAACAATTTGTATAAGACATTTGGTGACAATTCATCTTACAAACACATTTAATGAAATCAGGTATATGGGTGCCCTATCTTCAGAAATTTTACAGGCAATGATTTCCCTGATCCCAAAGCCAGAGAAAGATCATACAAATCTATAAATGTGGCTAAAATTAGACTTATTTTTCTGATTAATAAAGATTTATTCATGTGTTGGCCAATCGTGTTGGCCAATCGTTTGAAGCCCTTGATCCCCGGGCTGATCCATAGGGACAAGATCGTTTACTTTCAGGGTCATTGTGCTAATAATAATACCTGTAGACTGATAAACATTCTGGACGTTACAAAGAAGGATACCCCAACTGACCCTGTCTTGGACACAGAAAAGGCATTTGACAGCGTCAGTTGGGGGTTCCTGGACCAGGTCCTGGAGAAGGTGGGTATCTTGGGCCCTTTTAGCAGAGCAATTATGTTATATTCAAAGCCAGTTGAAAGAATAGTGGGTCCAGGGATAGAAGCTGAAGGGTATAAGATCAGTAAAGGCACCAGACAGGGCTGTCCACTGACCCCAATGCTTTATATTTTGGTGTTGGAGCGTCTGGGAGCCAGAATAAGGGATAATGGACTGATTAAGGGGTGATAATGAATGGTTCGGAATACAAGTGTTGTCTTTATGCAGACAATATTATAGTGACATTAATGGAACCTCTTCCATCTCTCAATAAGTTTATCAGTAAAATGAACAGCTATGCCAGTGTTTTTGACTATAGATTAAATCTGAATAAATAAAAAGTGCTGAGAACTAATGTAGAGGAAAGTATTATCCATAGCTGATTGAGAACTATTTGTTTGACTGGGCGCATGATGGTTTTGTTTATTTGGGTGTATAGATCTTACTGAAGGCAAAATTATGGAAATCCACTTTGACAGAACTTTTCTGGATACAAAAGAAACATGTACCAATGTTTTTCAGGATATCCAACTTTCATGCTAGTAAATCATTGGATGTCAATTTGCATTCCATATATGGAAATAGATCTTTATAAAATGACATGTGTCCTTTGATCCTTAAAGAATAAAAATGTGAGGGTTTATCACAATTATAAAGGGATCACTTTAGGTTAGTTGACGATAGGTTCTGTATTCCTAATGTAGCCTGCTACGAGTAAAATTTTATGATATTGTCTTGTTTTCATGATTTGTAGATCAGCTATGGAGCCACAGACTTCTCACTAAGTGATAGACATGTCTATCCACACTTCTTCCGAATGCTGGAGAATGATGGTGTCTATTATTCAATAATAGCAAAGCTCCTGAGATATTTTGGCTGGACCTGGGTTGGAATACTTGAAACAGAAGCGAATGATAGTGGAAATCAAGAAAGTATTATTCTATCCCAATATCTGATGGATCTGGGCATTTGTGTGGCCTACACAATACAACGACAAAGCGGAATTAACTACAATACAAAAAAGATCAAAGAGATTGTTAAACAATCTTCTGCTCAAGTTATTGTTCTTTGTGGTGCCTTTACACATCATAGTATGCTTACAATTGTTCAAATCAAAGATGTGTTCCACAGTAAAACATTTATTCTTCCTCCCTCCTGGGCCTCAAATGTAAGAATGTTTCTAAATAATTGCAAAACATTTCAAAGCAGTTTGAGTTTGGAAATTTACCCAACATATATTTCTGGAAAGGAGAATTACTTTGATGATATCCGGCCTTCAAAATTCCCAGCAGATGGGATTCTAGAAGATCTTTGGATCTACAGATTTTATTGTTTTTCAGCAGATGTATCAAAAAATATATTTTTCCAGTCTTTTTATCCATTCTCTCTTAGGAACTGCACTGGCCAGGAATATGTCAAAGTTGATGAAACACATTTAAGTGTTGGAAGTTATCCACGAGTGCACTCTGCAGTGCATATCTTGGCTCAATCTCTGAATGACCTGGAAGTGGGTTTTAACAATTACAAGACAGAACACAATTTGTACACATGTAGACGACAGGTAAAAAGAAGCCAAAATTATACCCTAAATGTATATATTCTATTTGTTGGTATACTAATAAAACACACATCCGTGGGCTCTATTGCCTAAAGGAAACTCAACTTCCCTCTCACCAAACCTTGACAAAGTACATCTCCATCTCCCATCTTGAACTACCATCAGAGGAGTTGCTTCACTAAAAGATGAGTTGGTGGTGATTAGAGGTGAGATGGAAATTTCATCTCACTATTTCAACTATAAATTGTGCTGACACAAGCCAGGTGAGTTTCCCTTGCTATGCATTACACCAATATTTCCACTGTACAATGTAAATATAAACTGGTGAGATTAAATGTTCATTTCACCGCATCCCACCTTTCTGTGACTATCCTCAGTGAAAAAGTGTTCGACTTGGAAGTGAGTTGGACTTTGCTGTACAAACCCCCTCTTGCAAAGGGGACTTGCTCCCGGCAGCTCCCATCACTGATCATAAATATGGGTGGGACCACAAAAAACACCTGTCAGACTTGTAATTGAAGCAAAAAGCTTTTATTTAATTCTATAAACCCTCCTGTCAGACTGGTTTGGTCAGTTCTGTCAGTGCCATATCGTCCACAGCATAAAAGGGGAAACTTCCCTGAGTTCAAGCATACTGCAGGGTCCAACAATTCTGCTACTTGAGCCCTATAGTTTATGAAACTTATATATATATATATATATATATATATATATATATATATATATTCTGTCCTTCACTCAGGACTAAACCCCTTATATTAAGGTATTTCCCAAGCTCTCTTAGCTTCTTCCAACTACCATTGATTTCATTCACCCTACTGGCCATTAACTGTATGTCTTTCACCCTATTGGCCAATTTATCTTAGATGCCTCATTTCAGCATATTGGTCTCTCTCCCCTTCACTCTGACTTCCTTTACCTTGAATTGGCTGGGTTCTGTAGTACTCCCCCCTCTTTATTCATATTTCCTTTGCCTGTGCAGGAGCTGCTACATTGGTAAGAAGATCATTTTTTAAAATATATTTATATGCTGCTATTGAAAAAATGTAAAAAAATGGAGTGTTGAGTATGTGATAAGCACTAATGTGCAATGTGCTGCAGTGTGTGATCAGCACTAATATACAACATGCTCTGTGCTGCACATTGGCAGAGAGATGATTTTCTTTTGAATTTGGTATAGGGATTTTAGGAGGTTGAGGGGGCTGGAGATGGCAGAGTGCAATGCAAAGGTGGAAAAGTGACATTTCAGTTACATGCTGGTTCATCACATTGTAAGGGGTGAGATTATGATACATTATGGTAAGGCACCTTGTTTTATGAAGTACTCAATCAGTTGTATGCTGGCTGGGGCATCACATTTCAATGGGTAAGATGATAATACAGTATGATACAGGTACCTTGTTATATGAAGTGCTCATTCAGTTGTATGCTGGCTGGTGCATCACATTTCAATGGGTAAGATGATAATACAGTATGATACAGGTACCTTGTTATAGGAATTGATCATTCAGTTGTATGCTGGCTGGTGCCTCACATTGCAATGGGTAAGATGATAATACAGTATGATACAGGTACCTTGTTATAGGAAGTGATCATTCAGTTACATACTGGCTGGTGCATCACATTGTAATGGGTAAGATGATAATACAGTATGATACAGGTACCTTGTTATAGGAATTGATCATTCAGTTACATACTGGCTGGTGCATCACATTGCAATGGGTAAGATGATAATACAGTATGATACAGGTACCTTGTTATAGGAATTGATCATTCAGTTACATACTGGCTGGTGCATCACATTGCAATGGGTAAGATGATAATACAGTATGATACAGGTACCTTGTTATAGAAACTTCCCATTAGTGTCACATTCTGTTTGAGAGAAAATGTGATTTAGAAGAAACTGGGCATGACATATTTCAAGGTTTATCTGGCACTTGTGGCCTAGGTACACTCTGTGTGGACAATGCACCCCGATACTGGAACCGTTTATAATGTACTGTAATGTTACAGTGGTTCATGCCAAAAGAAATGGAGGTCTGGATTCTAAAAAAAAATATATAGTACTCAAGCTGTAGAGACTTCATTTCCCATGGCACCCCCATTAACCTTTGTGTTTTGTATAAATATGCACTTCATTCACTTGTGTGCCATGGCTTGATAAATACCTCTATGTCTAAATTTTGCCATTTGCTTCGGGATAAAATCCTTTTCACTTTGACTGTTCAGAGCTGCCTGCTTTCAGTTTTTTATAGTGGTCATTGCTGATATGCCAAGCTTTCTCCGATGTCTGGGGATCCCGCTCCCACTGGAACTACAAGTACCTGCCCAGATTGACACAACACCCCATCTGTGAACCGGTAATTAGAGGAACCAATATAATTTACCTGTTGAATTGTCTGCATTGGAGTACTGCTGTACCACTAAGCTCCAGTCCTTTAAACTTATAAAGTTGGACTACTACAAGTCAATATACCTGTACCTGGAGACTCACATCCATGAATAATAGACCCGTTGGACACTTATTTTTACCCTACAGATGCCGTTAAAACTTCTGACTGTTCTGCCTGTTCTTGTTTAGACTTTGTTTATTAAGTTTTCATATATATATATATAGGACAAGTTCACAGTGTCACAATAGAATATAAAATGAAGGAAACATATTTTTGTAAAGACTGATCGATCTTAATCAAAATAATCAACATTTTTAAAAAAAAGTGGGGGGAGGGATGGGAAACAGGCGTGTTGGCACCATTTGTCGAGGTGGGGAGTAGGGTAACATAAAACAGGGGGTAACATTAGGCAGTATAACTATGCCGGCTATGTGGTTCTGCGATGCGTTGCCTGGGTAATGACACATGCAGCTACATACTGATAGACACTCCCACACATGTTTCTGCCATTAGCTGCTCTATTTAAAAGAGCTGTGTCTGGTTGATGTCAGCATGCTGGTCTGTTTGTTTAGAGGCTGAAGAAGTTCCCCGAACGAAACGCGTCCCTCCTGTTAAGTGAAGTTACCTGGCCAGGTTCTAAATTCTTCCTTCCTTACTGACCAGCACGTTTTTGTATCCATGTAATATTCATGGTATTCTGCTAACCTATCAGCAAGTGAGTAATTTGACCCTCTGCCTGTGGTTACATTTGTATCTGTGTCTGTTCATTTGTATTTAAAGTCACATATCATTGTTTCTTGTTTTTAACAATTTGTCATCATTTTTTGTTACATTTGTGTATATTTTTTCTATATGTATTTATATATTGCATTTGTTTTTATATATTATTAAATTTATATATTTTATATTTATTTACTATCTTTCGTTTTTTATATTGATTGACACTTACTTTGTTTAACTGCCAAGCGCTGTCTACTCACCTTCCCATGGAAAATTTATGTGTGGATAATATTCATTGTCTTATTACTTACATTTCAGATTTTACTGATGTATATTTGATTCATACAAAATCACAAAACAAGTCCTTTTTCTCTATTATACAGCATATTCTGTATATAATAATGTCTAATATGTGAAATAATTTATTTTTATGTTGATTCTTAATGACAATTGTTATTCCTTTGTCTCTAACATCTACTATGCATCTAAACCCAATGTGTGTCCAGCAGAAACCTGGCGGACCTGGCCATGCTAGCTGTAACCTAACAGGGAAAAACACATGTGGATTTGTGCTTTGTACAGGCTCCTGTGAGTTATATGTATGTGCACATTGCAAGTATACTTAATATTTGGGAATCTTTGTGATCTTATCAAGTGATAATGGAACTTAAATTCAACTGTACAATGTTTTTGAAAATGTATGTTAATTGAAATATTTTTTAACTTAATAGTTACGTCACTATCTGTACAATATGGATTTCGCAGTTGGTTCAAGGGATCCAGAGCCTTATTTTACCGAAAATGGAGAACATGTCAGCCCAACCATGATTTCAAACTTGAGATTTCAACCTGATGGATCTATATTAGATGTGCTTGTAGGAGTCTACACACCATGGGTCCCACATGATGAAAACCTTCATATAAACTCTGAAATTATCCAATGGAAGACGAGTGACAACAAGGTTAGAGCATGCTCCTCAGTAGTTGCATTGGATAAAACACGATCCCTTTGGATGAAGGTTAAATTCCATTTCTATTTTCTGAAGTACTTGCAGTGATGTTACCATTTACTGGTAAACAGCTTTTTTTCCTCAACAAAAATATTACCCACAAGGGATTTATAACAAGACTTCATGGATTCATAAGCATCACTAGGATTGACTTAGACCTTCATCCTTCTGAGTTAGATAAAATGATTACCATTAATTAGAGTAATAGTAAAACCCCTGGATGTTGAGTAAAAGTAACATCCTCAGTATGTGCTTGTAAAGCTGAGAATATCTCAATGTACATTTCCTGAATTAACACTTTGGGGTCAATTCGAGAATAGCTCGAGGAGGTTGACATTGGAGGTCAACTTTCACTTTGAGATAAAGTCAAATTTGACCTCCGAGTTGACCCGAGTCAAAATCAAACTCCTCTGTGAAGTCAAACTCAAGTGTCACGTTTAGAAGTTGAACACAGAAAAAAATGAAAAAGTGCGCTTCAACCAACACTTAATATACAAAAAAAAAAAATGGATTACCCTAAAGTATGTAGCAATCCGCTTGATTAATACATGGAGGGAAAACAAAAACAAAATAGTGATAATATAGTGTAGTATTTTAGTGCAAATACAGGGGATGTGTAAAAAGTGAAAATTCACTCACATATCCCTGAGCAGTATTCTGCTCAGTACATAGAGCCTCATGGGAGCCCACGTAGGGTAGATGGTCCAATTGTATCCCAGAAGATGAGAGAGCAGAGGAGAGACCATTAACAAGGGTGTAGCGATTTATTATAAACAAAATATAAAATATCTTACATTAAAATAAACAGGATTCAGCAGGTACATGCAGAGTAAAGCAAGTCCCAGTGTCCAAAGATAATCCCAGCAGGTCTTCTCCCCTCCACAACGTGTTTGCCCAGTAGAAATAGGCTTTTTCAAGTGTGATCTCTCCATATCTTCTCTTCCACTTTTAAATCTCCCGCCTCGCGCGACTTCCGGGTGTCGCCCGTGATGACGTCACATGTTCAGCGTCTATTAGCTGACATCCTCATTCTGCAGCTCGCGTCTCCCCATCTGCCTCTGCAGCTTCTCCTCATAGACGATGCTCACTCCCATGAGGCTCTATGTACTGAGCAGAATACTGCTCAGGGATATGTGAGTGAATTTTAACTTTTTACACATACCCTGTATTTGCACTAAAATACTACACTATCTTATCACTATTTTGTTTTCCCTCCATGTATTAATCAAGCGGATTGCTACATAATTTAGGGTAATCCACTTTTTTTTTTTGTATATTGAGTGTTGGTTGAAGCGCACTTTTTCATTTTTTTCTGTGTTTATTGTACTGAACCAGGCGTGAAACACTGGTTGATTGAGTTGCTGCTATTACTGTCACATTTTGGCGCAGTGTGTTTCTTGTTTTGTTCTGTATTCACGTTTAGAGGTTGAGTTTCACTAAGAAACAAAAAAATGGTGGTGTAATGTTCATCTTTGATAGGAAATAATGGGACTCACCAGCATTAAAGTAGGTGAGTAGTGAGAAGTGATTTCCCTCACCCAAGTCAAACTCAACCTCCAAACTTGGGTGCCGAGTTAGATGTAGAAGAAAACAATGTTAGTTTAATTTTACCTCCCATAGATTATAATGAAAGGTGAATTAAATCTATTTTTGAGACTAAATCAAACTCAACCTCCAAACTCATGTGCCGAGTTTGACTTTTTCGCTACCTCCTCGGTATATCACATCTCCACCTTGCATAAATGTTAGAGTGAATATGATTTTGCGAGGTTAAGATGAGGTATTTGAAATGGAGGGTGAGTCTATTCGAGTTTGGAGCACTAATCTATTATAATTGATACTATAGTTTGCTATATATGATACATTTTCAATTAGGCTCAGATTTATGCCAAGTTTATTATTAAAGTAAAGACCTTTTTGATCTTATGCTAAATGTTGGATGACCTTTAAGCGGCAAAAGCTTCCATCTTTGTCAGGGAGTGTTTAGATAGTAAAAAACATTTTTTGCATTGGACATGATTCTGGAACAAACTCCACCCATAATTACATAGTAATTTAGGTTAAAAAAGAAAGAAAGACTTGTTTCCACCAAGTTCAACCCTTTTCCTATTCTTGTTTACCACTGTTGATCTGAAAGAAGGCAGCTCTGCGGGATACCTGGATCTGGATCCCAGTCTTATAGTCAGACCTCGGTTTGCGGTCAGACTATAAGACAACCTCAAATATAAGACAAGGGGTCTTTTTCAGAGCATTTGCTCTGAAAAACCTTGTCTTATATCCGAGCAAATACGGTATATGTATGAACATACTGCAAGTATAGTTAATATTCATCTATTATTATTATATGTCTGCTCTGTACTGACTCCTGTGTAATATATGTATGCACAAACTTTTCAGCAAATTGTAATCGGGTTTAGTGGAAGGAAATATTTCCTAACATTTCTAATAGAAACATCATTACATTTAACCCCCCAATAGTGCATTCATTATAAATGCAGGGGGCATTATGTAGGATCCGAACTAAGTCCCAATTACTAATATGTTTTCAGGTCCCAATATCGCGATGCTCAGAGCAGTGTTTACCTGGACAAAGAAAAATTCCAACATCTGGAATCCACCCCTGCTGTCATAACTGTGTAGAGTGTTCAGAGGGAGAGATATCTAATGTGACAGGTAAGTACGGTTTACACCTTTTCGTCATACAAATAATTGTCTGTTGCCTCTCTAGGCTTAAAATTGGCCTCAAGTCAATTTTTTTTCTGGCCTGGCGCTACAATACTAGCTGTGTATACACTACCAAGAAGTGCAGGGATAACTTGTTGGCTGGAGTGTGTTAGAGAATAAGAGCCTTGAACGTTGCAGTGATATTGTAAACAGTGTGTCCAGTCCCATTCTGGTGTCTGCGCTGCATAAACACATTGACAGGTAACCTGATATACTGTGACCCTGTGCAGTGGTGACATCAATGCAACCTGAGAAGGAACCTCAAGGAACAAGGTGGTAGAACATAAGAAGGGGGCTGTTGAATAGGAGAGCAGACAACTGAAGAAGGAAAGGGATAAATGGATTACAGGACTACTTCCTAGTATAAAATGCAATTAGAAATGAATAGGAGGCACCTAACAGCGATAAGGAAAGCTATAAAGTGTAATCGGAAGCTGAAGGGGATTAACTGCAGTAGGTAATACACTAAATCCCTGTTAGCATGTCATATTTAGTAGTAGATCTTAATATTTGTGATGGTGACCCTTGATATAAAACAAAGTATTATATCAAGATATCACCCTTGAAATGGACATTAACATTAACACACTGCAACTGCAGAAGATACAGATGTTTTTTGAAAATAAAAAAACACAATAGAAATCGTTCCTTTTTCCCCCAGTTAAGACACTTTTTTAAATGACTATATGAATGTTAGGTTATATGTTTTCACTCTCTTTCCACTTGCCTTTTTTATTGTATTTAGACAGTGAAGACTGCATGAAATGCCCAAACACTGAATGGCCCAATGAGAGGAAGGATCGGTGTATTCCCAAACTGGTGGAGTTTCTGTCCTACACGGATGATTCTTTGCCTGCAGTACTGGCATCTGGTTCCATTGTTTTTTGTCTAACATCTGTGATAATATTGGGGTTATTTATTACACACTGGGATACCCCTATTGTCAAAGCAAATAACAGGAGCCTCAGTTTCATTCTCCTGGTCTGCATCATGCTAAGCTTCCTCTGTGTGTTTCTGTTCCTTGGTCGTCCTGTGTATATAACCTGCATGCTCCGTCAAGTCTCTTTTGGAGTTCTGTTCTCAGTAGCTATTTCTTCTCTGTTGGCCAAGACTGTCATGGTTTATATCGCCTTCAGATCCACCAAACCTGGCAGTACATGGAAGAAATGGCTTGGATTTAAACAATCAAATTATATAGTCTTATTGTGTTCATCTGTTCAAATCTTTATTAGTATCAGTTGGTTGGCTACTTCTCCTCCATTTCAAGAACAGGACACACACTCCAGTCAAGGGAAGATCATCATTCAGTGTAATGAAGGCTCAGAGATTGCATTCTACTCTGTCCTGGGCTATTTGGGGTTTCTGGCTGCTGTTAGTTTTATTATAGCTTTTTTAGCCAGGACATTACCAGACAGTTTTAATGAAGCCAAGTACATCACCTTCAGCATGCTGGTGTTCTGTAGTGTTTGGATTGCAATGATCCCAGCCTATCTGAGCACCAAAGGGAAATACATGGTGGCTGTAGAGGTTTTTGCCATATTGGCTTCAAGTGCTGGACTTTTAGGCTGTATATTTTTGCCCAAATGTTACATGATTCTGTTTAGACCAGAAATGAACACAAAAACATATTTGCTTGGGTGTCATAAAAAGTAATTACCCATGAAAAAGTAGATAAGTAAATACATTAATATATTAATTGAAAGGTGAGTTGCATGATTTAATCTTTGAAAACTCTCTCTTAATATGAACACTGGTTGTCCATTGCTAATTAGATCATAGTTTTGGAAATAAAGATTCAGTTTTGGCAGAACACAACGTAAAACTTTCTCCATTGTTTTTTAATTTGACATAAACACAGACAATGGCCAGTCTCAACTACAGAGTGTCAAGAGATCCATACTGGCCTCCCTAAAAAAAAGTAAGAATGCTAGGTTGTCCCAATGGCTTTGTCAACAACCTTTTAATTTATCATATGATGTACGACAAAGGCCCTTTGGATTGGAGGAATTCAGGACAGCCTTAATTGTCCAGGTGTTCTGTGAGGGGCACCATTCATGTGGTGCACATGCTCTCCACACCTGTCACAGACACTGGTAAGGTATAGTTATCAGATAATAAAATGCATTACTGGCAATATGTATGGATATCAAGGGACAAATGACTGGAGGGATCAAGGGTACTCACAAGACTAGCTTCAATGATGTGAAACGACATGTGCATGATAGGGCATGAAATTCACCCAGTGATGATATTCCAGGAGACTCCAATGGTAAATATAAAACCATCTTTTTTAGGTGATACAAGCATCCAATATTGAAAATCCTTGAAGTACATTAAAAGCAAGAAGTAGAAACACGGCAATGGTCCATATGATGAAAGGAGGAATGCTGTGGGTTTTCTTCTTCTTCAAAAGGGGGCTTTAAGACTTGCTTCCAGATAACTTTTTCTTATACAGTAAGGGAAAATAGTAACTGATCTAAAGAAAACATTTTAATTAATCTTTACTCTTATTTAATCTCCTGTATGTATTAGAGAACATTTGAACCAGTATTAAGATCCAGTATTTGAAAGCTTTAATACGTAGGCCTTTTTTCCGCTTGTAGCAATGGCAATACTTCTTGCTTTACATTATTAGGCATTGAAAGGATTATGGGTTTGTGGAGAGAAATAATGGCCCACCTCCTCTCAATAGACTATGGACCCTCTCTGTGGATATACTAGGTTTGGGGGTTTAAACTTTGAGGGTACCCGCAGAACCCTGTTTTCATCTTGACTTCAAACACAGGCTCACTTAGGATGTGAGCCAGGATATGTACCCTGGGAGGTCCCAAACTCTTATCCCATCCATTTTTCCCCCCCATGTTAAGATTGTACTCTATCCTTCAAAACTCTGTCATCATGTTACTTTACCCATTGTCTTTATGTAAGTCATTCAGTGTCCTGTTGTACAGTGATGTCCTTCAATTGACACATCACTTTAATTGAGTATACTCTGTATGTATCTGAACTTGACACCTTTTGTATCCTGAAAGGTGTGAGGCAGGAGTTCCCCATTGTATGTCCTACTGTTATGTTGTGTTCATTAAGGGTCTATATTTAAAAGTGTGATTATGTTATATTCTACTATCTAATCTAATTACCTGTTTTAAATGAGTCTCTTTATATTTTGATACTTACCATGTGTTAATTAGTTTCCCCTGTTCTATCCCCTTGGTTGATGTCATATTTGTCTGTGTATACAAACCCATGCTGTTTTCAAATACATGTTAATTCCTTTCACTCCTAGACTGGTGTGTGTCCATTCCCATGGCAGAGTCTTTGGATCTGCCAGCATTGAGCTTATTACTTGGCAGCCTTTGAAAAAGGCTGCACTTGGAGGCAGAAGGGTCGATACCTGCCTCTCTCTCCAGTTGGTAGAGGACTGCCCTGGCGTTGGTCACAGTATGCTACCGGCTCTCATTTTGCAAAGTCCCTCTACTGAGACCAGCATCCTGGGTGAGATATAGTCACTGACTTGACCCCAGTATCAGCAACGTTCCCCTTCAGGATGATACATTTAGAAGAGCGGCTGCTCGTGGGGTCTGTATCATCACAACCTTTTTTCCTTGCCTCCACATATATATTTTGTGACAGAGTCTATGGGAGGGTAGTAGAGGAAGATATTTAGGACCCAGAATCCTCCATAGTCTGTACTCCTTCACCTGCCCTAATTAGAGTTGCTGAAGCCTAAATTAGCAGGCCTCAGAGCAGAAAGGGGGAAAATAAAATCTGATCTGCTGGGAGCAGGACAGTGCAGAGCTGAAGAACTGCTAAAGGTTGGTGAAACCTGGGTTCATTTGGCTGTATTTCTTAGTTTAGTACACTGGAGTAGTAAGGGACATTATTGATGTTTAGCAAGTGCTCAAATTGAGCTAGTTTTGTTTCCCTAACTGGTTGGAATCTGTGCAAGTTTGAAATAAACCCACACCTTTTATATAAGAGAATGTTGTCCTGTACCTAATACCATAGAGTTCCGTGCTTTCTGCCCATGGAAATGGCAACCTGCTCATGGGCAAGTTCACAATTTGGTGGAGAATGCGGGCACAGAAGCACATTTTATGGTCTGTGGGTATAGAGGCCTGCTGTTTTTTGCCTCTGAAAGTGATATTGAGTGTTTAAAACCAAGGCCTGCAAGTGTGGTATGTGCTAATTAGTATGTGGCCTTCTGGATTCCCAGAGACAGGCTCTTGTTGCCCAGCAACATATGATTCAAGCATATGATGATTTGCCACTCAGTCAAGCCAAAGACTATAAATGATTGAAATCAGAAATACTAACATGGCTTGGAGTTACACTTGCAGTCCGTGCCCATAGATATAATACGTGAGTTTATGATACAAATAAATCTACCAGGTCACAAATTTATGACCTATTGAGACTTTCCCAGAAGTGGTTACAGCCGGAAATCAACTCTGTTGCAGTAATTATTGAAAGGATTATCTCAGGAGTCTTCTGATAGCTCTACACAAGTGGGTCAGGCAAGCGGATCTAAAAGACCCAGTAGAAATTATGAACTTGACAGAGAGATATTGGTTTGCGAATGAAATTCAGTATAAAGCCTTAACTGAACTCCAAATCCCAAAGTATCCATAAACCTGGAAAGAATTCTACAGGGCTCATGGAGACAGAATAAAGAAAAGATTTTGTGCAAACCCATAGACAGACTGACTATATGTATAAATGGGCTTCCAGGTTCCTGGCAAGGCCGCAAGGCCAAACTGAATGACAGATCAAGTGCTTTAGATGTCATCAGATTGGACACATTGAATGCTACTGACTGTCCACAGGCTCATACCTTGGGAGGGGGGGAAAGCATGTTACACTGCTGGTATACACAAACATGTCTGATTTTACCAGTACTGTTGGTATTAACCATATCAGATGTGTAGATATGGAGGGGAGGAAGGTGCAAGCACTCTTGGATTCTGGAAATGAGGTTGCATTGGTAAATAGATCTTTACTTCATACTGAGCATCTAGATAGAGATCACATGTTGGATGTTGGATGTATACACAGTGACACCCACTCTTATCCAACAGCAGAGGTGGAAATTACCACTAGTATTTGGGTGGTAAAACATAGAGTTGGGGTGGTACCATCATTGCCTTATGATGCTGTATTGGGGTGAGATTTTCCCCACTTTTGGAAAATATGTGAAAGTACTCCAGCTAAACAGAACAAGAATACAGAGGAAGAGGAAGACACTGAGGGAATAGATGATGTTTTCCCTTTTTTATAATATTGATTTATATAAATATGAGACTGAACCAAATGTAGTATGTATGGGCGATGAAAGTGAGCCATCCCAAGTAAATAAACAAACAGAAGAGGTGAAGTTCCAAGACCTAGGTGTTAGTTCAGGAAATTTTCGTGCCACCCTAATGGGAGGATCAAACCTTGGTAGCTGCCAGGAACAATGTACAAATCGTGGAAGGTACTCCACACTAACCCTACTGACAGAATTGCAATGGACCTGGTAGGTCCGTTACTCAAATCCGCTAGGGGTCACCAATACATATTGGTAGTAATGGATTATGCTACACATTATCCCGAAGCAATCCCTTTAAGGAATATGTCAGCCAAAACTATAGCCAAAGAGTTAATGTTTATGCTTAGCCGGGTTGGAATACCTAAAGAAGTACTCACAGACCAGGGTTCCCCTTTTATGTCACGGGTGATGAAGGAGCTTTGTAACTTGCTCAAAATTAAAACACTGAAAACTTCAGTGTATCATCCTCAAACAGACAGGTTAGTGGAAAGATTTATAAAACTCTGAAAACAATGCTGCATAAGGTAATCAATAAAGATGGTAAGAATAGGGATTGCTTACTACCATCTAATGTTTGCAATCAGAGAGGTTCCCCAAGCTTCCACAGGGTTCTCCCCTTTCAAATTGCTATATGGCAGACATCCGAAAGGTCTGCTTAATGTTGCGAAGAAGACTTGGGAACAGGAACACAGCATTTATAGTGTTATTGAGCATGTGGCACAGATGCAGGATCTCATTGAAGCCATAATGCCAATTGTCCAAGAAAATATGGAGTGAGCAGAAGCAGCCCAGAAAGCTAGTTATAATAGCAATGCTAGACTTAGGGTCTTTCAACCCGGAGACAGAGTTATGTTACTAATCTCCACTGCTGAAAGTAAGTTCCTTGCCAACTGGAATGGGCCATATGAGATCATTGAACAGGTCACCAAAGTTAATTATAAGGTGAGGATACCTGGTAAAAGAAACCCAGAACAAATCTACCATGTGAATGTACTTTAGCCTTGGACAGAGAGAGAGGGCTTAATGGCAAAACAAACATGGCTCCTGAGACCAAATTGGAGAAGGAACCCGAGGTTAACAGAGCAAACAATCTAGCACCACATCAGAAACATGAGGTCAGTGAGTTTGTTGCTAGGAGTAGGGATGTATTCTCCCCAGTACCAGGAAAAACTCATGTTATTGAACATGACATCCTTATGGAACCCAGAAAAAATGGTTATCTTGAAACCGTACAGAATCCCAGAGCCCAGAAAATAAGTCATTAGAGGTCAGAGGTACTGAGGTCAGAATGATACTTGAGCTAGGGGTTATCAAAGTATCACAAAGTGAATGGTGCAATCCCATTGTCATGGTGCCCAAACCAAACGGCAAAATCCGATTCTGTAATGATTTCAGAAAATTAAATCAGATATCGAAGTTTGATGCTTACCCCATGCCCAGAGTTGATGACCTTATAGAGAGGATAGGACGGTCCAGATATCTGACTACATTAGATTTTACCAAGGGTTACTGGCAAGTCCCCTTAACAGAGATGGCCATATAAAAAACACCTTTTCTTCACCAGAAGGTTTATTTCACTATAAGGTATTACCCTTTGGGTTGCATGGTGCTACTGCCACCTTCCAACATTTGATGGATAGAATCCTTAGAACCCATAGTGAATATGCAGCTGCTTACTTTGATGATATGGTTATACATAGCACAGATTGGGAAACATACCTGCCCCAAGTTCAGGCAGTAAAGGATTCAATCCAGGATGTGCGTTGAACTGCCAATCCAGCCAAATGTACTTTGGCTTTAGGTATAGAAGAAGCTAAGTATTTGGGCTGCACAATTAGGAGAGGTCTCCTTAAACCACACAAAAGTAA